>JAIGNY010001757.1:822500-885000 GCA_020152595.1 Chiridota heheva
GTTTAAAGCAACTGACTCCCTGGCTCTGTTTCAAATTTTAAAACACCTTTAAGGCACTGGGAGGTACATAAGATATCAACTCATTTGAAAAGAGATTTTGAAATGAAATATGACTTCCAACCTACCCAATCCCTTTTATTGGACTGACCTCTAGGCATGTTATGAAGCTGTACAAATCTGGAGCAAATATTAAATCTAAAAATACCTCGGCTTTGGATATACTCTAAAGACTTATTTGATCAGACACACACTTTGAAACACTCCACTCCACTAGCTTTGGGTTCCTCCATACTGTGAAGTCTTTGAAAGAAGAACTTGTAAGCTAAGTTCCTCCACACCACCCAACCCCCTTACAGGTCTTTCAGCTTTGGATGTGCTTTAAAGACCTGTTTGATCAGATACAAACTTTGAAACACCTCTTTGCCTATGTGGGGTCAGCCAAAGATCCATTGCTGTGAAAGACCAAGTTCGATGAAAGGGGACCATCACCCCTACCTTTACTCAATCCTTTCTCTTTCCAAGATCTTAAACTGTAGTAGGAATATTCAGGCTATAATGTACTTACAGGATCAGCTACAAATTTGGAAACACCTAATATGCATTACTTTAAAAGACAAGTATGATAGGCGGGGACCGCCACCCCTACCTTTATGCAAACCTTTCTCTTTCCAAGATCTCAAACTGTAGGGGTTAAATTAAATTATCAGGCAATTAAAGAAGGTACTTACTGGATCAGTTACAAATTTGGAAACACCTCTTGGCCACTGGGAGGTCAGCAACAGATCCACTCCTTTAAAAGATGAGTTTGCAACAAGGGGCATTCCAAGAGCATCAACATCTGCCCTGCTAAATTGATGAGATGAGCTAGATGCAGACTGTGTGCCACTCAGGTACGCGATCTTCAGACCTGATGCTGCTGTGTATACGCCTTTCTTTCCTGTAGTGAGGACATTTAGAAATCATATTTACATGCATTTGTGTTTGAATTATGTAAGATATAGGTAGTAACAGCTTCAGCTTAAAGAGAGAGGCTCGTCTCAGTAACAGCTTCAGCTTAAAGAGAGGCTCGTCTCAGTAACAGCTTCAGCTTAAAGAGGGAGGCTCGTCTCAGTAACAGCTTCTGCTTACAGAGGGAGGCTCGTCTCAGTAACAGCTTTAGCTTAAAAAGGGAGGCTCATCTCATTAACAGCTTCAGCTTAAAGAGGAAGGCTCGTCTCAGTAACAGCTTCAGCTTAAAGAGAGAGGCTTGTCTCAGTAACAACTTCAGCTTAAAGAGGGAGGCACGTCTCATAACAGCTTTAGCTTAAGGAGGAAGGCTCGTCTCAGTAACAGCTTCTGCTTAAAAAAGGAGGCTCGTCTCAGTAACAGCTTTAGCTTAAAGAGGGAGGCTCATCTCAGTAACAGCTTCAGCTTAAAGAGGAAGGCTCGTCTCAGTAACAGCTTCAGCTTAAAGAGGGAGGCTCGTCTCAGTAACAGCTTCAGCTTAAAGAGGGAGGCACGTCTCAGTAACAGCTTCAGCTTAAAGAGGAAGGCTCCTCTCAGTAACAGCTTCAGCTTAAAAAAGGAGGCTCGTCTCAGTAACAGCTTCAGCTTAAAGAGGGAGGCTCGTCTCAGTAACAGCTTCAGCTTAAAGAGGGAGGCTTGTCTCAGTAACAGCTTCAGTTTATAGAGAAAGGCTCATCTCAGTAACAGCTTCAGCTTAAAGAGGGAGGCTCGTCTCAGTAACAGCTTCAGTTTCAAGAGAAAGGCTCATCTCAGTAACAGCTTCAGCTTAAGGAAACTGTTAATTGTATGAAACAACTGTTAATTGTATGAATTCTCTCCTTTAGAGGGAGTTGTTTTTTGGACCCAAATAACAAGTCCCTGATTCAACATGTTGATCTCCTAGTGAGGAATGGCAGTACATACATTTTCCCTCATTTTATGTAAGGATTGCAACTTTGGGAATTCAGAGAATATCAAAGGTAAAAAAAAGCACAGATAGATTAACAGGTATAAATTTTGCAGAGGAAAGTAACAATCTGACATGTTTAAACAATGTTACTCTGTTCATAATGATTTGATAAGCTCGTTTTCTTTTTAGACCGTCAAGGCCCTTTTAGGTACCCTGTTCCATGTTTATTTATCTTCCAACATCAATTAAAGGAAATGTACCGTCCTATAAATATATTCAGAAACGAACGCCGTCGTGCTGGTAATGTTACTACCGGTTGAGCGAACGCCGTCATGCTGGTCATGTCACTACCGGTTGAGCGAACGCCATCGTGCTGGTAATGTCACTACCGGTTGAGCGAACGCCGTCGTGCTGGTAATGTCACTACCGGTTGAGCGAACGCCGTCGTGCTGGTAATGTCACTACCGGTTGAGCGAACGTCTTCGTGCTGGTAATGTCACTACCGGTTGAGCAAACGCCGTCGTGCTGGTCATGTCACTACCGGTTGAGCGAATGCCGTCGTGCTGGTAATGTCACTACCGCTTGAGCGAATGCCATCGTGCTGGTAATGTCAATACCGGTTGTCAATTTCCCATTGTAATGGCGAGAAATCTGCATTGTTATCAATCACACATCCGCCAAACAGAACCTAGCAGCCTACATGGGTTATCACAGACTTCTCGCAATAAATACAGAAAATTGAAAGCCGGAAGTGACGTTACCAGCACGGCGGCATTCACTTCTAAATTTATTTTGGGGACGATACTTTTGCTTTAAAGGAACATTCAGCCAAAATAAGAGGGTATTTTATTCTAGAATCTCTAGAAATCTTGAAAACACCTTTCATGCACATTATGGTCTTGATAAACTTTGATGTGAATGTTCAAAATAATTTCAATTATTCCTCAAAAATACTTAAATAATTAGTTCAGGGATCAAGCATGTCTATCTTATTTGAAAGAGGACTTCAAAAGACACAAAATGGTGCAGAAAACATTCAAAATTCTTATTGCGTTTATTACGAGACACTGTACATATTCAAGTTTAAACCTTTTGTCTTATCTGGACTGATGTAGTAGAAATAATTGGTGTAGTAGAAATGACTGGTGTAGTAAGTCTACTATGGAAAGTTGACATCTTCATCCTCACATTCCTAATAATTGTTGATGTATTTCAAAAAAAGTTTATTTAATTTGTTCACTTTTTATATCATTTTTCCTCAAACTTTCTTCAGGTGGTATATTATAAATAAGCCCTTCCTAGATTTAGTTTCACTACATTTTTGACATATCCCATGGTGTTTAAGCCACAAAATCGCAGGACAAAGTATGATAGAATACATAAAGACTTTGAGGAATCTGAGGCTGTGACATCACAACTAGTCTGATTTCAGTCATTTCTACACAAATGATACCAAACTCTAAACTTAGATATTTTCTTAATGGAATAATATTTTTGAATGCTTCTTCACTATTTTGTTTTATTTAACCCTTACTTCACCAGCATTTTTTTGAAAACTCGCTTTGGAGGCAGGGTCAAAGATAGGGTACCCAAAACGGTTATAATATCGCACGCATGGTACAGTAAGGGTTAAGAACAGGCTGATTATTGAAGGGTTCTCTGTCTTCCAAGAAGCATTGTCGGGCTCCTCCCACTTCAGTGACCCAGTGGGCCATCCACCGGGACCATGCTGCATATATTTTCAAGTTGAAATACTTGTCGAGAGTTGATTAACCCTTACTCTACCAGCACTATTTTTGAAAACGTGCTTGGGAGACAGGGTCAAAGATGGGCAACCAAAATGGCGATAATATCACTCTATGGTAGAGTATTACTTAAGGGTTAAGTCTTTTTTCACACAAGATAGACTTGCTTGATCCCTGAACTAATCCTTTAAATAATATTTAAATGACATGATATCAAAAATTTGACCGCTATCATTTCAAAATTCCTGTGATTTAGCAAATAAGGCATCTTCAATCTTTATCCAAGAACTCCTTTAATCTGAGAAACACAAAAGTTACAAAAAACTTACCAAGATAGGTGACGTTTTCGCACTGCTCACAACCTTTAATATCCTTGTAGTTCCTCACATGGTCTTCCTCATTGGGCCCTAAGATGTAGGTTGCTATGGGAACTATGGGGAAGAGGAAATGGAATATTTAACAACATATTGATAACAGAATATGAACACTGTTTTACAGTAGGAGTAAATTCAAATTTGAGCTTATTGGCATGTCAGTGAATACTGAAAATTCATCCACTAGCATTGTTCCTTTACCATACTCATCATTACCTGCACCCTACCCCCATTACCTCCACCCTGCCAATCATTACCTCTACACTGCCCTTCATTATAGCCACCCTTCCTCTCATCACTTCCACCATGCCCCCCAAATAATAACAACAACAACAGCAACAGCAGCATCAACAGCAGCAACAGCAGCAGTAACAGCAGTAGCAGCAACAACAATAACAATAATAATAACAACAACAAGAACAATAACAATAACAGTAATAATAATAATAATAATAATATTTTTTAAATATTTTGTCCCCTCCCCCCTCCCGAATGGAAAACCACCATTAAACACTTTTACAGAAGACTTCATTTTCAAACAGTTTCCATTCTTTTTCCCTACCATCCTCAAATACAGTACCTCACTAATAACTTATTTCATGTTCTAATTTTTACATGAAAAAAACTCAAGTTACGATAAGTATCTCAATAATTTTTTTGGCTAAAGTTTCATTAGAAATTTTACTTCAGATTTCAACATTTTATTGCAAAACAAATTCCAGAAATTTACAGATGCACAGTGGTTTAGTGCCAGACTTCATAGTTTGTAAATTGCATAAAAGATCTGATGCATCTATTATACAGGGCCAACACTTTCAATATTCTTGTGACAGAAATAGATTCTAAAATTCGACAGGTTTTTATTCAATTTGGCAAATATGTTAGCAGCAAACTACCAACAAGACATACAGGTAACATTTTTCTTTACTTTCCATGTTTTAGTGACCTTTTTAGAGCTACAGTATTTGACTCAAATAACCAAACATTCTACATCCAAATTTTCAGAAGAAATTTCTTCTGTAGCTCCTTATCCAAGAGGATTTTAAAGTTAGAATTTTATATTTTGTACTTGTTTTTGTACCTTTAGCTTTAGGGCATCAAAAACATGGGCTCTTCGGAAAGAAACTTTTTTTCTGCCTGTTTAGAAATGGAAACGAAAATGCTTATCTGAGTTGCTTTTAATGTTATATTCTAAAATTATCTGTGTTTGGTTTTAAGCCATTTTAAGGTATCAAAATCCAAGAAATTGATCTGCAGAGCTTCTGGGGGCCCACCAGAGCCTAGCTCATGAACCCAGCAGGTGCTTTTTAGCAGGCTCCTTAGCAGTTATGCCCCAAAAGCATTGTCACATACTGTATGTACAGTACAGTAATTCACATGCTGAAGTTAAGAATAATAATATACATGTACGTATCAGGGCTCAAAATTAGCATAAGCCCACTAGCCCAGGGCTAGTTGATTTTATGAATGGGCTAGCACAATTTCAATCATTCAAGCCCATCAGGCTAGTCCTATAATCAGAACTTACTTATGTCCCCTTGACTGCTGTGCCCCCCCAAACTGTACTATGACTGTCTTACCTTTCTCGTCTCCACTTTCATATTTCTGCCATTCTGTTCTCGACTCCGAATCATCACCAAAGAAGTCACCAACACAGAGAAGCATCTAAACAAAGTGAAAGTTATTTTTGGTCATTAAATACATTTAGAAAAACTCTAGATCATGTAATTTCTTGTCATATACTGTATGTACAGTACAGTAATTCACATGCTGAAGTTAAATATAATAATATATTATCAGGACTCGAAATTAGCATAAGCCCACTAGCCTAGGGCTAGTTGATTTTATGAATGGGTTAGCAGAATTTCAATCATTCAAGTCCATCGGGCTAGTCCTGTAATCAGGATTTACTTATGTTTATGTAAAACAGACTTGTAGAAACTTCATTCAGGCTAGTGAAATGTGAGGTAAGAAAGCCTAATAGGCTATAGTGATAAACCAATGCTAATTTCAATCCCTAATATGTATATAGTTGAATCTTTTTTAGGGAAAGGGGAAGGGATCAAAGAGGGGAAAACAATTATTGTACAGTGGGAAACAGACACCCCCTTCATGATATTACAAATATGAACTACTGTAACCTTACAATAAGTCTGTTTGTCCTTGTCCTTAATATGTCAAAAGAAGTCATCACAAACAAACACTACCATAAACTTACCTCAAAAGGTCCAGCCTTGTTATTTACATTCTTCACTCTTTTAAACAGCTGGTTGAATTTTCCACAAACATCACCCACCACAAGACTTTAAAAGAAAGAAAACATGAATAGATTAGTGGGGGTGGCAAATATTGTTTATCCTCAAACTGACATAATCTGTGCTAATCCGTTCAATGTGTATAATGATCATATCGTGTACAGTACATCTCCTTATTGACCATTTTTAAACCTCTGAAACATCTCCACTCTACCCCCTTTCACATAAACGATTTCCAGGTGAGTGTTTTTCACCACACACACTTCAGTAGATGACATATGATACCAAGGATAGTTCTGTTCTTAGGGCAGCCTAAGAAGAAATCACACAATTTTATTTTGATCGTACGGATTATACTCCATGTTGTATTCCAATCTTTTTCTTCGTATTTTTAAAAGAAAATGTAAGTAACTAACATAAAAAAAACACAAATATATTTCTCAAACTCACGAATCGCGTGCGGATGACTATCAACAAGCCACGCTGGTAAACAGAGATTAACTGTTCCCAATGCATGCCCAGGCACCGCACACAGTATCGTGTAACGGGTTCGTAGCTCGGGCCAGCCCAGGCATGATATTCAATGATATCCAGTGTTTTTCTCGGAGAGCTATAAATGCAGGTTCGGTAAGAGAGGAATGCAGAATCCAACCGCCGAAAACAGGCAAAACAGCAGTTGGGGAATTAAGGAGATGTACACGATATGATAATAATGCCATGAAATTTCAGGTACAGGGGTGCACAGGATATCAGATATCCGACCACACTATACAGTATATCTGGTTTGGGACAGATTTTTCTATGACGGTACTACATCTAATGAAATTAACTAGTGGTTTGTTTTTGTTGCTTAGTTTATGCAGTTAAAAAGATTAAACATTTTTGTTTTCTTTGTGACTATTATACCTTAATTAAAAGTATTGTAATGTTTTTTTTCTTCATTTCAAGGCTTAAATCATATCACAACAAATGTAAATAAACACCTTGTCAAACCCTGGACCATATAACCCTCAACCTAAATAAAAGCAAAAAAGTATTCCAATCAAAATGGGGAAAATACATTTATAGGCCTGTATAGTGTATAGGCTACACTTCAAATAACAACCATTGGAGTACACTTTGTTCATTATGTACACTTTGCTGAATTTTGATTGTTGTTTAGAATTCTCACACTTCAGGTTATGAAACTCTTACAATTTGCGAGATTGCAAAATCATATCACAGCAAATGTAAATAAATCTATCTTGCATCATGAGGAAGTTGTTGAACATTTTTTTACAAGGAATGGATTGTTAAGAAATTAATCTCGAAAATTGTAAGTTTTATGACCAGAAGTGCGAGAATTCTAAATAACAATCAAAATTCAGCAAAGTGTACATAATGCACAAAGTGTACTCCAATGGTTGTCATTTGAAGTGTAGCCTATGCAGGCCTAAAAATGTTGTTTTCCTATTTAGATTGGAATACTTTTTTTGCTTTTATTTAAGTTTAGGGTTATATGGTCCAGGGTTTGATAAGGTGTTAAGGCTGGGAAAGATGAATCTAAGGTTAACAAACATATATTTACCACTACATTAGGAGATCTTCCTTTGTAAACTCATGAACATTGCTCATTAAGTCATTAATGACATAAAATCAGCACCTGAATCACAACATGACTTGCTAATGAATGTACAATTTTACTCCTAATATTCAATCATTACCAAAGCAAATGTTATAAACATATGGCCAAGTATTTCTGACAACATCAAACTCAGTCCTTCCTTCAATTCTTTTAAATCATCATTAAAGACCTTTCTCATGTGTTCCGATTCTGTTCAATTCTAAGCTTATATTTGTTCTTGTATGTATGTATTTTGCAGTATTCTTAACTATTATTTCTTTTTTGTTCACGTTGTTTTGCATTAATTGTTGTGTCGCTGCGCCATGAGCATCACTTTTGATGGATACTGGCGCATAACAAGTGTTCATTATTATTATTATTATTATTATTATTATTAACAATATTGACAGGCGTTAAATTTTCAACAAAACTTTAAATTACAGAAAACGTGCTAGTATCGGTAATTGTAATAAACTCCGATTTATACCATCATTTGATCAGGAGTAATCCTTCAATTTGTGGTTGAAGTTTTTGTTCATAAAATTATATTTATCATTCTTTTGTCATTTATCAATGAATTTGATCAATGTTGAAAACAAAATAAGTGAAAATGACTAAACTTAAAGTCTTAACTTTAAAATGGTTTTAATGGGGTCGTAAAAAATATATGAGCTTATCATCCTAACGCAATAGGAAAAGTGATGCTGACAGATTTTTTTTTTTTTTTTTGATCTTTTTGCCAAGCCAATTTATTAACTTAAGAAGTTAGCTAGGCTTTAGATAAACAAAAAGTGCTATGTGCATCTACAAGTATATTTGGAGTATACCCTTGTATGGCCAGCCATCAGTAAATGGCAGCAATCACTAACACAGCTTGCATTAGTACAATGCAACTACTGGGAATACTACTGTACTCCATCACTATGAGTACAACTGCTGTACTCCATCACTATGAGTACAACTACTGTACTCCATCACTACGAGTACAACTTCTGTACTCCATCACTAAGAGTACAACTACTGTGCTCCATCACTATGAGTACAACTACTGTACACCATCACTATGAGTACAACTACTGTACTCCATCACTATGAGTACAACTACTGTACTCCATCACTACGAGTACAACTACTGTACTCCATCACTACGAGTACAACTACTGTACTCCATCAATACCAGTACAACTACTGTACTCCATCACTACAAGTACAACTACTGTACTCCATCACTACGAGTACAACTACTGTACTCCATCACTACGAGTACAACTACTGTACTCCATCACTACGAGTACAACTACTGTACTCCATCACTACGAGTACAACTACTGTACTCCATCACTACGAGTACAACTACTGTACTCCATCACCACGAGTACAACTACTGTACTCCATCACTACGAGTACAACTACTGTACTCCATCATCACGAGTACAACTACTGTACTCCATCACTACGAGTACAACTACTGTACTCCATCACTACGCGTACAATTACTGTACTCCATCACTACGAGTACAACTACTGTACTCCATCACTACGAGTACAACTACTGTACTCCATCACTACGAGTACAACTACTGTACTCCATCACTACGAGTACAACTACTGTACTCCATCACTACGAGTACAACTACTGTACTCCATCACTACGAGTACAACTACTGTACTCCATCACACGAGTACAACTACTGTACTCCATCACCACGAGTACAACTACTGTACTCCATCACTACGAGTACAACTACTGTACTCCATCACTACGAGTACAACTACTGTACTCCATCACTACGAGTACAACTACTGTACTCCATCACTACGAGTACAACTACTGTACTCCATCACTACGAGTACAACTACTGTACTCCATCACTACGAGTACAACTACTGTACTCCATCACTACGAGTACAACTACTGTACTCCATCACTACGCCGCATACAATTACTGTACTCCATCACCACGAGTACAACTACTGTACTCCATCACCACGAGTACAACTACTGTACTCCATCACTACGAAAGTACAACTACTGTACTCCATCACCACGAGTACAACTACTGTACTCCATCACACGAAAGTACAACTACTGTACTCCATCACTACGAGTACAACTACTGTACTCCATCACTATGAGTACAACTACTGTACTCCATCACTACGAGTACAACTACTGTACTCCATCACTACGAGTACAACTACTGTACTCCATCACTAAGAGTACAACTACTGCATGTACTCCATCACTACAAGTACAACTACTGTACTCCATCACTATGAGTACAACTACTGTACTCCATCACTATGAGTACAACTACTGTATTCCATCACTACATGTACAACTACTGTACTCCATCACTACGAGTACAACTACACCTACATAGAAAGGACAAGTTCCTACTCTATGCCCCTGTCATGAAATAAAGCACTCATAAATAAATCAGACTTCCCTCCCCTCAAAACCAACTACGACTCCACCTTCGAAATAACGGAAGGGATATAGGCCACAATTTGGTAGCCTCCATGGGAAAGGTGGGGGGAGGGAGAAGGGGGAGGGGGGCTCCTCCTGAAGTTGTAAAGTCAATGGAGAACCAGATATCGAAAACCACATTTTTTGCAAATGTTCTCTCAAATCCATTTTCAAACCTCCCCCCAAATGTAATTCCTTACTACTGGAAATATTTCCCCTAAATACCAACATAAAAAGGCCATTTAGCCTTCCAGAAATCCTTGAAAAGAGAGCAGTTTTCACGTTCTGATATACTCTTTACAAATAAGTTTGAGTAGATGTTCTTCTGACTGGCTATTGAAGATCCACCCAGACAAATGTAGTCCTTGACATCTCAAGCCACAACCATCCACTGTTTACCTATTCGACATGTACATGTATGCTAAACCATACTTTGGATTTTGTCTCCACTGAGAAAGATCTTGGTGTTACCTTTGACTCTAGCCTATCCTTTGACTCTAGCCTATCCTTTGACTCTAGCCTATCCTTTGACTCTAGCCTATCCTTTGACTCTAGCCTATCCTTTGACTCTAGCATCCTTTGACTCTAGCCTATCCTTTGACTCTAGCCTATCCTTTGACTCTAGCCTATCCTTTGACTCTAGCCTATCCTTTGACTCTAGCCTATCCTTTGACTCTATCCTATCCTTTGACACCAGCATATCCTTTGACTCTAGCCTATCCTTTGACTCTAGCCTATCCTTTGACTCTAGCCTATCCTTTGACTCTAGCCTATCCTTTGACTCTAGCCTATCCTTTGACTCTAGCCTATCCTTTGACTCTAGCCTATCCTTTGACTCTAGCCTATCCTTTGACACCAGCATATCCTTTGACTCTAGCCTATCCTTTGACTCTAGCCTATCCTTTGACTCTAGCCTATCCTTTGATGCACATATTAATGAGTTATAATGAATATTAAGACTTATCGGGAGAGTATTTACTTTTCTTGATGATATATCGCTCGTACAACTACATAAGGCCTTTGTCAGGCCACACATTGAATTTTCTATCTGTATTTGGTCTCTACACATGAAAAAGCATATCAACATGATTAAAAGCATTTGGAGGAGAGCGACTAAATCACTTCCATCATTATCGCATCTATCATACCCAGAGCGACTAGCCAAGCTATACCTACCAACGCTGACATATAAAAGGGCCAGGGGTGATATGATTGACATCTGCAACATCTATGATCCATCTGTGACCAAGTGCTTTGTTTTCAGGCAAAATACTATAGCTGGAGGCTCAAAATCACATCAGATTCTACAGTACAACCATATTGTCGCACAAGTGTTCGTCACAATTTCTTTTCTAACCGTGTTGGGAAACTTTTGAACTCTCTACCAGTTGTTGTGATGCATGCTAATAACTTGAACATTTTCAAAAACAGACTTGATGAGAATCGGTCCAAGCGAGCGTTCATTACGACAGTGACACAAATGAGCTCTTAAGCTCAGAAATACTGTGATCTGGGCCTTCAGGCAGCAAGCCTTTCATCCAGAATTCATCATAGGTATCCTAGGTATAAAAAGAACGTCCTGGGTTGATAGAATAATTTTCGTCGTTTCATTCCTAATGCTTTTTACATTAAATTTTTACATTAGACCAATGACTGATCAATCATCATGTTATCTGATAAATATTCATATATTTTTTGTGGAAAGATGGCCAACAATTCCTGCAATTACCGCTTGTTTTTCATTGATTTCTATCTATCTGGGTTAGATTTTTTTCTTTAAAGGAAAGTAATGAACGAATACTTGAATAACAAAGATGAAATAAGCAATTTCACACTTTCAGTGACCTCAAGGTCAGTCCAGTAACGTTCGTTCGCACTGCATCAGGCCTCGATGTGTCAGCCTTAGAAAATCATCATTAACTCTCTCTTAAGTCTCACCTAAAAACAGGAGAAACATATTTTGTGGCAGAGAGTGATTATATACAATCTTCTGATTGCTATACATGTATGGAACAAAATTAATCTGTGTCCTCGGTGGGAAATGCAACTTGGTGAGTTCAAACGAATCTTGCACAAACTCATCTACTACTGTATATCAGGCTCGTTCATGAATTTAAAATCATACTGCTAAGTTTGTGTTTCCATACTGAGAAAGAAAATCACAGAAAAATCCAAGCTTGATTTGATAGTACAACAAATTTATTTTTGTCATTTTACTTTAATTTATTTACTTTTTTGGATTAACAAAATTGTAATATTTAATTTGATGCGAGGGCGCCAGATTCAAATTGCTCTATGTCTACTGTGGTGAAGGTAAGTAATCTTAATCTAAACAACTTTAATTCTGACTTTTTTTTACAGACAACAATAAGACCTACAAGAAGAAGTGTCTTAAGTGCATGAAAAATCCTTTTTCATACTTCAAACAAAAAAATCGCAACATTTAACTAGCTGAATCACACATAACAGACACCAATGTGGTTGAAAACCATCTCATCTGCATGCTTAGTGTCTAGGCATCACGTGATCAGAACTTCTGTATCATATTGACCTTGAGAGCACTGCAAGCATAAAGTCTAGAAGGTACAGAACAGTATGTGCTTTTGTAGTATGTTAGATATTGTAAACAAATTCCGGGTATGATGAGATTTTTTATTGAGCCTAGCTTATCGTTCCGTGAGTAACACCAGCCCTCCCCTTTCTCCTCCACGGAGTCTACCCTAATGTCCCCTATACCTTAAGAAGTGTATTGTATTCTGCAGTTAGGCTAAGCCATGTCACGAATAATTATTGTCCATTCACAGAATAAGAAAACACGACAAAGTAAAAAATAGCCTAACGTTATGCCTGTAAGGCTTAACTACAGGTGTTCCTTGAGTTATGGCATGCTATATAGAGCCTATTCATACATACATATATATAACAAGGTAGGTCACCTACTACCGCCACTTTCAAATCGCTTGCGGATCTTAATTACATTTTTTTACTCAACTCACATTTGCCAGAGACTCCCATTTACAAACAATTAATTTTCTATTAAAATTCTGCCCCATTACATGCTACTGTAAATGTACAACAATTTGCTGCAATTTAAGAAATTTCCATAATGACATCATGAAGAAGCAGTACTTATTTTGACAAAAACGAATCGGGTATGTATCAGTTGAAAATTCTTTTGTTGATACGGGGTCCAGGGTATGGAAACATTGGTTTCATAAAATTCAGACATTCAATTCGGACGAAAGAGGGATTCAATTCGGATGGAAAAGGGATTACATTTACAACTAGAACTGTCAGAATGACAGTATGCTCGACTATCCAAAGCTAGTATAGAGAATGGGCCTAATATAGAGGGAAGTATATACAGAAATAGGGTGGCAGGGGCAGATGATTTCAAATTACTTTGGCTTTGAAAGATGCACTTACATTTTCATTTGCACTACAAGCTTCAAAATATCTTTGAGTTTTCCCAGATATTTAAAGACAAAAAAAGCTCAAGTAACTCAAAAAACATGTAGAACCTAGCAGTCTTTATAACTACAACAACTCTTTTAGTTCCATCAATTGAATAACAAAGAAAGGAGAGGCCCTGACTTGTCAATGTCAATGACAGAATGCCATTCAGCCCCCATCCCAACAAGCACCCTCCCCAAGCCCCTACACATTCCCAGAACTACATCCTGTATTGTAATACAACTTTCAATTTGAGGAAATATGTGTGTCAAGCAAAGTCAAGCAGCATAAGAAATGTACAATAACATTAAAGCAAAATTATGCGAAACAATATTGCTAAAGGTATGACCAATTAGACATTGGAAACAATACAAATCCCATCACCGCTAATTATTCATATTCCAGACTGTCCCACATTTCATCCCAACCTGTTTCAAATGTTATCCCATGTCTATACTCCATGCAATCACACCTGAAAACCAGATACTGTATGTCATTCCACCATTTGCATAACCCACATGCCATCACAAGTAAAATCCAGATGACATCCCACCACATGCCATTCCGCCTTGTCCCACATGTTGACCCACCCTGTTCCACATGCCAACCCACCCTATTCCACATGCCAACTCATCCTGTTCCACATGCCAATCCACACTGTTCTACATGCCAATCCACCCTGTCTAACATGCCAATACATCCTGACTAACATCCCACCGCACCCTGCCGTAGATACAATTCCACCCTGTCCCACATGACCTCATCCTAATTCCTTCAGCTACTTTATCATCATGTCATCCTCTACCCCACATTCTGCTTATTGTTTATATTTCCCAACCCCCTAATTTACCATTCTCTAGAAGCAAGGAAACTTTTATTTGCTTCTTTGTTCATGAGAAGACAAACATTTTGATTGCTAATTATGTCAGGAATATCAACACCATAACAAAACTAAAAATGTGAAGGTAGTAAGTCATAAACCATATACCTTTGATCTCAGGTCAAACATATTGCAGCAAATGCACACTATACCTCACCATTAAGTATGAACAATATTCTTCACATACAGTATACTGTGTGATCATTTGTTAAGCAAAATCATCATACCCACTTTAATTCAAGAGATGCCACAGATACAAATATTGTCATTGCTATGCAAATACACTAATTATGCACACAAAATCCCACAATCATACTCAACTAAACAGAACCAATGCCCTCTACCACTGAACAAATAGTGTTATTATCTCAGGTTAAATAATTTGTACGCAAGTCTATTTTTATGCAAATAACCTACTTAATATGCACACTACACCTCACCATTGAGTGTTGACAATGCTCTTCACATATATACAGTATGATTATTTGTGTAAAACCAAATTCCCACTCCCACTTTAATTTAAGATACACTGTATCATATATACAAATATTTCATTGTTATGAAAATAAGCGAATCATTATGCACACACAACCCCAAATCATGTTCATTTGAACAGTGCCCTCGCCTCTGCCCCTGTAACAAGTACCAAATTATTATCTAATATTAAATATTTTATGTGAGTCTATTGTTATGCAAATAACCTAATCATTATGCACATTATACCTCACCATTATGTGTAGACAATTCTCTTCACATATATGATCATTTGTGCAAACAAAATTCCCAATCCCACTTTAATTTAAGAGATATCATAGATACAAATATTGTCATTGTTATGCAAATAAGCTAAAAAGTATGCACACACAACCCCCAAGCATGCTTATTTGAACAGTACCTATGTCCTCTACCTCTGTGCCAAGTTACATGAATGTACATCATTCATAACTTAAACTATGCGCTTATGAATGTGAAATATTTTGTACGAAAGTCTATTGTTATGCAAATAACCTTATTAACATGCACACTTCACATCAACATTAAGTGTAGACAATGCTTTTCACATTTATGATCATTTGTGCAACGAAATTCCCACACCCACTTTAATTTAAGAGATATCATAGATGCAAATGTTTTCGTTGATATGCAAATAAGCAAATTAGTATGCACAAACAATCATGTTCACTTAACCAGTACCATGACTGTACACCATTCAAAACTTAAGTTACGAAAACTTTAACCAAAACCTTACCGGACGCCGATGTCAACGCCGACGCTGGGGTACTGTAGTAGAATGGCTGTACTATTCTTTAAATAGTCAAGCTAAAAATTAAAGACATTATATTGGAGGATATGTCCTTCTTTTTCAGGAAGTTTACAAAGGAATTTGTTTAAATATGGACCAGCAACATCTTGTACTTATTCTTTTTAAATATTCTTTAAATAAAGCCACAAAGATAATCTCTTTTTTCATTGTTATATGGATATGCACAAAACTAGCTGCTGGTCATCCATGGGCACAAGGAAATGTAGGGCTATGATAACAAGCCATTATTAATATAACAATCAATAACTTCTGCGAAGGAGAATGATTGGAGAATATATGTCATTCATGCAGGAAGGGAAAGTACACTTTTGGGGTAAATTTGTCTCATTTGATCAAATGTTTGGATAAGTATCATGAGCTTATACCACCCCCATGCAGTTGGAGCCTTCTAGAAAATGCATATCAAACTCTGTGCAGTGACAAAGGTCATCAAACTTCATTATCGAATTGTATCTATTTCATTTATGCTAAAATAATTTGGGACATGCTAACAGAAATTAAATAAAGCAAAATTAATTTCCAGATGACAAGCCCAACAGGCAGACTACATATGGTTTAGAAGATACTTTTCCACTGTCAGAGCAAGAACTGATGATGCTTCCTTGCAATATATTCCCCCAAGTTTGCAGAAGAGGCAAACATATTTTCCCCATTCAATATATCTGAGTGATATTGTACTTTTGAATAGTATATAGGCCTTAGCACATGGGCAAAAACTCCCATAAACAGGGGTGTCGGAGGAAGCTCTGGGCACGAAGGCAGAAAATTAAATGAGAGCACTTGTTTGACATTAATTTAAGGATACTTTGCATTCTTAAAAATGGGCACTTTTGTTCATTTTTGAAAAAGTGGGGAGGTGGGGGACGTATTCCTGCTGGCTTCCTGTAGGCAGGATTTGGGGAGCAAGAGAAACTTGCCCCCCTCCACTTTTTTCCAAATGTATACTTAGCTTTAAAGGTAGATTTGCTTATCTTAACATGATTTTTTAATCCTTCTCCCCCTCCCCTCCCCTTTTCTGTGCCACACACACACACTTTTGACTCTTCTTGTACTTTTGGAGGGAAAATCCTGCTATGGGTTTTAGAATGTGAAGTCAGGACCAATATTGGCAATTGCCCATTGGGGGAATAAGTGAAAGGCCTAGACCTACTTTTGAAAATTATTGGAGGCCATTTCCTTCCTACCATGATCCTTACAGCACATAAAAAATATCATTTTTTAATTCTTTCAAATAAATTCTGAATGTATGTTACATCTTCTGAGTACTATGTGTATTTCTACTTATTTTCAAACTTTAAGAATGACTTAGAACAATTTCTTAGAACTTTCAAGAAGGCACCTCCTGCCCCGGTCCACCCTCAACTTTCAAATAGGCATCTCCTTCCCACCTTCGCCCCTTACCCTATGAGAAGGGGAAGTGGCCCCCCTTTCCCCAGTGATCCCGGTATCGTTGCCTATATAGCAAAGGCTTAATCATAAGGCCCAGGGTCTTGGAGGCCTGTCAAAAGAAGGTGTGGAAAAAAAAATGCATGCTCTAAAAATCATTTTGAAAAAGAGAAGTACAAATAACTATGAGATGAACAAAATTCAAAATTACAATTTGCGACATTTTGGTCTGCAAAGTCATGCATAATTTCCTGACAGTCAAGTTTGCAGAAATATAACGACGCACATACATCGAGGATAATGTCATTAAGAAGTTAAAATTCATATTTACAAAGGGCCCAGTCAATTACATGTATAAGTATAGGGCCCACCAAAAAGGGATAAATATGTCGTTCCTTTCATTCCCTTGCTATTATAATGGGGCCTGTTCAATAGTACAGTATGTTGAGCCCACCAAAAACAATATATAGAATGGGCCTTCCTTTCTGTATGGGTAGAAATAAAGGTCTATCATAGGCCTATCCAAAAAAAAATTTGAATTAGTGTGCAATAAGCGACAGCAATAACTGTAGGCTGTATCTACTACTCATTTAGCTAACAAGAAAGTCAAATGTTACACATTATTTTAGACAAGTTTATCTTAAAGTTCATACTAACAGTAAACAACAGAGAAATTCACCAGGTGACAATTGCTTGCTGCTCACTTGAGTTCATATACGCATTTCAAAGTTTGTGTTTGAATTGTTAACATTAGTGTAATAGTGGTTCTTTTCAACTTTCGACCAATCTGATTGAGTTTCATTTGTATTCACCATGATGCCATTGTAATCTTTACTCGGTTCGTTCTTGTCAAAATAATACTGAAGTGCTGCTCCTTCCTGACGTCATCGTGGACATTTCTTTGGTTTTAAGCAAATTGTCGGACATTTGGCGTGTAATAGGGCAGAATTTTAATAGAATATTCATCGTTTATACATCTTATTGAAAAAAAATAACAAATACATGTACTGTGGCTTATAAACGAAGAAGAGTCTTTGGTAAATGAAAAGTGAGCACATCATGGTGAACACAAATGAAATTCGATCCGATTGGTCGATAGTTGAAAAGAGCCACTAATACACTAATATTAAGAATTCAAACACGAACTTTGAAATGTCTATATGAACTGAGTAGTTGAGTAATAAAATGTAAATAAGATTCACGAGTGGTCAAAAATGGGAATTTTCATACGCTTCAAAAGTCACGGTAGGAAGTGACCTAGGCCTACCTTGTTATATATATGTATATAAATGAGTATATACTGTAGGTTGCCATAACGCGAACACCTATGGGCCTAACACAGAACACAGTGAGTTAGCCCCTAGGTCTCGCCGATACGAGAATAAATTTAGTCAAAATATGCACTATATTAGGAAGTTTGCCGGTTGTTGGCAATATATTCCAATACCAAAAAGCATACCATTGTATGAGTATGTATGACTTTTATCTGAAACTGTAAAAACTGACCTTGTCCTACGCAAAAATGTAATTTTCGCGAAATCAGTATGTTATAATAAACGTGTAAATTGAATTGGGTGTTCCAACATTTAGTTCTATCCACCAAAATTAAATATATAATTACATTTTTAAAGCCTTATCACCCATCGCTTCTCTATAAATGCAGATCCTAGTAATTAAAGCTTCCAAAAGAAATCCGTCGGTATTTAGAAATGAATAAATGAATCTCAATGGGTCAAAGTAAAGCACTCCAGTGATAACTTATGTAGGAGGCATACATATAATACGAAAATAAGGTAGACCTAATTATCAGTGTTGCCAGCATCTTCATTACTTACTTGGCGTTGAACCTCTTCTCAGCACATCGCAGAAGAGCTCCGAAAACGAGTCAGCCTCGATTAAAACAGGAGATGCTTGGAGTACAACTACCACAAATATCGTACCATTTGCTACGGCAAGATCTCTTTCCTGGCATTTACCAATTAACTGGATGTCCTCCTTCTGCCAAGGTAACCACCCGACATAATCATATTCATTTGGTTTCAAGTCAACCTATTGCGCACGTGATTTTCTAACAACGTCCCACCTGCCCATGTTTTCTAGCAGATATCAGAATATACGATCTGTGGTCATTTAAAGGTGAAGAGGCACCTACACAGGAAGATGCGACCTTGTGATTTTCCATACTCTCACATTAAAAAACTAGAAAAAGACATTTTATATTTAACGGTACTTTTGTTTTGAATAATGGAATTAAGATTATTTTAAACGATAGACTAGACAATGAATTCAAGTTCTCTTTACACTCTTAGAGAAAAAATATCCACCTTGTCCACTATTGAGACCCTACTTGGGTTCTTCGAGGCTTTTTTCTAAGGGTTACTTAGTAAAATGGCTTCTTAGTTTGTCCCGTATTTGGAACCTAACTCTTTCAGTCTCTAGACCACTTTTCTTTTAGAGTGTAACATTTAAAAGAAAGAAAAAACATTAAATTTGATACTTTACAGGATGTTTTGCACAGTAAAATAGATTATTGCAAGCGTATGAACCAAACGAAAATCAGGCAAAAAAATCACCATATAAAAGATATGTTTTGGAAAAGCGTGTGTGTGAGTGTGTGTGTGTGGGTGTGTGTGTGTGGGTGTATTTGCCCTGTATTTTGAGCATGAGTTTTTCTCTAGAAGCCTTGCTCAGATGAAATGGTTAGAGGAGGGGATATAAAGTTACATAATTCATTCTTTAAAGCTTATTCCAGTAAAAGTTGAATCTTTAAGGAATTATTTTTTGTGTTTTCGTGGGAAAGTAAGTCCAAATATTGCCTCAGATATGTTGCCCACAAACCAGCCTCCATCCCTTAATCCCCAGCCACCCTCACCAAGATGCCATTTATAACATAGTTTTTTGTTTTGTTATCAACATGACCGTACGAGCTCACACCTCCCCATCCCCGCCCCCGTAGAGATGTAGAATGTTGAATATAATTGTATTAGAGTATATCACAGTCATTCTGGACCCTGGTAGATATCAGAATTATGTCCTACTAACCGCCATGACCGCCAACTTGGCATGATGACAAACATCATACTTAGGCACTTAGTCAGGCAGAGATTGAAAATGTCGGATATACTCTTTAAATTGTTAAATCAGAGATATATCTCAATCATGCCCGAATCGTCTAGATATCAGAGTACGGGTCGGGCAACTGGGACAGTATGAAAGATACCCACTCATATGGGCCATCTAAAGTTTGGGCAGGTAAAACCAGAAATCTTCCAGTGCTTCTCCCCATGGATCCTTAGTACCAGAGCTACGTCCATGAACCCAAAAAGTTTGGCCGAATTCTTTTAAATTTTAAAGGGAAATTTCCCCTGTACTTGTTTAAAAATGGTATAAACTGATAAACACTAATCTGAGTAGATTTTAACGTTAAAATTGAAATTTTCATCTTTTCATTAATCATGTTGTGGAACTATGTCTGTTTGTGTAGATTTTATGGCAAAAAAAAGAAAAAAGAGTGCCCAGACCAAGGCTTCACCCATGGACCCTTGAACACTTTTGTCGAAAGTTTCTCAATTTGAAGGGGAGTAGATTCAATATGAGAATGTAAAATTGTCTTGTTATCATCAATTAAATTTTCCGAACTTTCTCAGTTCTGCAGTTTGTGTTTATTTTCAGCCATTTTAGGGCATCAAAGATACAAAATCTTCAGAACTTCCTTGGGCTTTACCCTTATACCCCTCCCAAGCACCATATGTCGGACTTCTTTCTCTGGATCGTAAATCCTTGCTTTGCCCCGGGACCCAACGATTTTTCTTTACATTTTGGAACTGTGTGTTTATTTTCAGCCATTTTGGTGCATCAAATAGTCAAAAACAAGAAATCTTCAGTCCAAGGCTTTGCCCATGAACCCCACAATTTTCCCCCATTTCCCTCAATTTTTAAGGGAAATTTGACCGACATGTCATTGCATTCTACATTCCATGTTAAAGAACCTATAAAGATTTTTAACAGCAAAAATACTAATGATAAAAACTATGAATGATAGCATGTTGGATCTTAGCATGATGTGTTATAGAACAAATACCTGATTTCGATGTGTATATGAACAGATAGAGGTAGAGATAAAATGTCAAAAGCACACGTAGTTTCCAATACATGGCTAATTAAAATATATGCAAAAATAAAATATAATTAAAATATATGCAAAAATGTTGATGTATATAAGACAGCTGAATATCTTTAAAGTTATACCCTCTCTCCAAAATGTCAGTCACTGAAAATTAAGACAATTTTCTCTTTTAATAAAGGTGTGATGGAGATTTAAAACGTTGTTGGGGTAATAAAAAACAATAGGTTTACTTGATACTATGTCTCAATTTCTATAAATTTGCATAATTTATTATAAGGTTTCGTTTGGTTTGTTGATGTTTAACGGCACCGCGACAGTTAGAATCAAATGTGCCAAGAGGGTGTACATAAATAATGGTGTAAGAGTAAGGATAGTGAGGAGATAGAAGGTTTGTAAGGGAGATAAAGTGGAAAAGCTAAATATGGGAGAAAAAAGTTAGGTGAAAAGAAAGGGGTGTATAAGTTAGGTGTAGAAGGGGAGGAAATTGTATGTGGTGGAAGAGGTTGTTGTTGCGGAGGAAGTTAATGATGTTTGAGGAATAATTGTTTTCGAATCGGTCCGAGATTGAGGAGAATGAGGAAAGAAAAGATCTGGAGTTCTGGTAGAGGGGACAGGTTAAGTATATATCCTTGATGGAGATATCGATGTTGCAAGTGGGGCAGAGAGGGGCAGAAAGCCGGATAAGAGAACTTATTATAATAAGGCCTGAAAATTTAAAATGCAACATTAAATTGGTCGCTTTTTTAAGCTAAGATGTTACTTTTTTTGTGCTATTTTCATGGTTGATGTTGTTGGTATATGACACCTGCCCATAGATTTTTAATCAATACTTGTTTTTTGTGGGCAGGCAGAGGCACAGAAACAGTCAGGGAGTATGTCGAAGGGCTCACTTCTTTAAAATTAAAAGATTTTAAATCTAAATTCCTTAAATTCGATGCATGTTCACATAATGCACCCTACTTCCCATATACTTTCACTGTGTGTATATAGACCTGACTTTAAAGGATAAGTTCAGTGGACAAGGAAGTTTATTTTACATGAAAGAGGAATTGAAAAGAAACAAAATGGTGAAGAAACTACCTCAATATCTTATTCGGTTAAGGAGATATTCAAGTTAAAGGCTCTGTTTTATCTATGTAGAAATGACTGGTGTTGTAAGTCTACTATAGAGGGTCTGTCCATGCTCGTTCCTTGTTCTTTTTTGCTTGTATCTCTTTAATGTAAATTTGTAGCACGTCCTGCAGCTGTGGAGCCCAGTCATTACACTAAGTTTCGTTTCATAGAAGGTTGGGGTCCTTATCCTCACATTATCAACAATTCTTAATGTGTTTTAAAGAAAATTGGCTAAAGGTTTTTACTATTTGTTATTTTTCCTCGAACTTTGTTCAGGTGTTAAATTATAATTACCCTTTCAAGATTCTATTTTACTACTTTCCTTGCATATACAATGGTTTTTAAGCCACAAAATCGCATGACAAAATATGATAAAATGCATCAAGGCTTTGAGGAATCTGAGGCTGTGATGTCACAGCAAGTCTGATTTCAGTCGTTTCTAAATTATACCAAATTTTAACTTAACAAATTTCCATAATGGAATAAGATTTTTGAATGCTTTCTCTACCATTTTTTCTTCAAAGTCCTCTTTCATAAAAAAAAATATAAAAAAATAGAACTGTCGGAAAGACAGTATGCTTGACTATTTAAAGCTAGTGTAGAGAATGGGCCTATAGAGGGAAGTATATACATATATAGGGTAGCAGGGGAAGATTATTTCAAATTACTTGAGCTTTGAAAGATGCACTTACATTTTCATTGGCAATACAAGCTTCAAAATATTTCAAGGTATTTTAAGATATTCTAAAATATTTTAAAACTAAAAACTTTAAGTAACTCAGAAACATTTTAAACCTAGCGGTCTTTATAACTACAACACCTCTTTTAGTTCTATCAATTGAATAACAACAAAAGGAGAGGCCCTGACTTGTCAATGTCAATGAAAGAATGCCATCCAACCCCCTTTGCTACCTGTACCCTCCCCAAGCCCCTACACATTTCCAAAACTACATCTTGGATTGTAATACAACTTCCAAATTAAGAAAATATGTGTGTCAAGCAAAGTCAAGCAGCATAAAAAATGTACAATAACATTAGAGCAAAATTATGTGAAACAATATCACTTAAGGTATGACAAACTAGACATTGAAAACGATACAAATCCCCTCACCGCTAATCATTCATATTCCAGACTGTCCCACATTCCATCCCAACCTGTCCCAAATGTCATCCCACGTCTATACTCCATGAAATCACACCTGAAAACCAGATACTGTATGTCATTTCACCACTTGCAAAACCAATATGCCATCACAACTGAAATCCAGATGACATCCCACTACATGTCATTCCGCCCTATCCCACATGTCGACCCACCCTATTCCACATGCCAACCCACCCTGTTCCACATGACAACCTATCCTCTTCTACATGCCAACCCACCCTATTTTACATGCTAATCCACCATGCCTAATATGCCAAGACTTCCTGACCAATATCCCACCGCACCTTGCCATAACATACAATTCCACCATGTCCCACATGACCTCATCCTAATTCCTTCAGCTACTTTATCATCATGTCATCTTCTACCCCACATTCTGCGTATTGTTCATATTTCCCAACCCCCTAATTTAACATTCTTTAGAAGCGAGGACACTTTTATTTGCTTCTTTGTTCATGAGAAGACAAACATTTTGATTGCTATTTATGTCGGGAATGTCAATATCATAACAAAACTAGAAATGTGAAGTTGATAAGCCATAAGCCATATATTTTTAATCTCCGGTCAAACATATTGCAGCAAATGCACACTATACCTCACCAATAAGTGTGAACAATGCTCTTCACATATACTGTATGATCATTTGTTTAATCAAAATCATCATACCCACTTTAATTCAAGAGATACAACATATACAAATATTTTCATTGCTATGCAAATAGGATAATTATTATGAACACACAATCCCCAATTATGCTTAAATGAAGAGTACCAATGCCCTCTACCACTGAACCAAATAGCAAGTTATTATCTCAGGTTAAATATTTTGTACCCAAGTCTATTGTTATGCAAATAACCTAATTAATATGCACAGTATACCTCACCATTGAGCGTAGACAATGCTTTTCACATATATGATCATTTGTGTAAAACAAAATCTCCACTCCCACTTTAATTTAAGAAATATCATAGATACAAATATTTTATTGTTATGCAAATAAGTCAATTAGTATGCACGCGCAACCCTCAATCATGTTTACTTGAACAGTCTTTATGTCCTCTACCCATGTTCCACGTTACATGAATGTACACCATTCATAACTTTAGTTATGCGCTCATAAAAGTTAAACATTTTGTACGAAAGTCTATTGTTATGCAAGAAACCTAATTAATGCGCACACTTAACCTTAACATTAGGTGTAGACAATGCTCTTTACATATATGATCATTTGTGCAAACAAGATCCCCACATCCACTTTAATTTAAGAGATATCACAGGTACAAATATTGTCATTGTTATGCAAATAAGCTAATAAGTATGGACACAACCCCTAATCATGCTCACTTGAACAGTTCCCCTATGCCGGCTTACATGAATGTACATCAATCATAACATAAGTTATAAAAACTTTAAACAAAAACTTTTAACCAAAACTTTAGTTTGACAAATATTTTCATTGTTAAGCAAATAAGCTAATTAGTATGCACACACAACACCAAATCATGTTCATTTGAACAGTACCCATGTCCTCTATCCCTGTAGCAAGTACCAAGTTATTATCTAAGGTTAAATATTGTATGCAAAAGTCTATTGTTAGCAAACAACCTAATTAATATGCACATTCCATTATACCATTAAGTGTAGACAAAGTTCTCCACATATATGATCATATGTGCAAACAAAAATCCCACTCCCACTTTAATTTAAGATATACAAATATTTCTATTGTTATACAAATAACCTAATTAATATGCACACACAACCTTAAATTATAATTATTTGAACAGTACCCATGTCCTCTACCCATGTGCCACGTTACATGAATATACACCATTCATAACTTTAGTTATGCGCTTATAAATGTTAAACATTTTGCACGAAAGTCTATGCAAGAAACCTAATTAATACGCACACTTTTACACAGACAACGCTCTTCACATATATGATCATTTGTGCAAACAAAATCACCACATCCACTTTAATTTAAGAGATATCACAGATACAAATATTTGCATTGTTATGCAATTAAGCTAATTACTATGCACACACAACCCCTCAATCATGTTCATTTGAACAGTATCCATGTCCTCTACCCTATGCCTGGTCACATGATTGTACACCATTTATAAGTTATGAAAACTTTAACACAAAATTTCTAACCAAAAACTTTAACCAAAACATGAACAATATTTTCAATGTTATGCAAATTTAGCTAATAAGTATTCACACACAACCCTCCAATCATGCACATTTGATCAGTATCCATGTCGTCTATCCATATGCCAAGTCACATGAATGTACGCCATTCATAAGTTAAGTTAATAACACTTTAAGCAAAACTTTAACCAGAACTTTACCGGACGCCGACGCCGACGTAGGGGGTAGTAGAATAGCTCTACTCTTCTTCGAATAGTCAAGCTAAAAATGACTGTGTAATGAGTGAACTGTATAATGTTGGCACTCTCTTCCTCACATTGTCAACAATTGTTAATGTATTTTGAAGAAAATGTATTTTGGCTCAAACTTTCTTTAGGTGGTAGATTATAGTACTAGATTATGTATACTTTTCTAACACATCCAATGGTTTTTAGAAACATAACACTAAGGCCTACATATTTTTCAAATTTCTTCTATAAAAACCATTGATAAACACACTAAATCATTATTTTTTAGGTCATGCTATTATATGTATATATATATTTAAAAAAAAGGCATTACCTTTCCAAAAGAGGTTGATTTTCCCAGCCTTGTTGCCCTGCAGACTGTCTCAGAAGAACCATGATCATTCCAAATAAAAAGAAATATTCAACATTTCTCGCGTCCTTTGCTATATGAAATTCATTTCCTGCAGGTAAGGCCATTGTCCCAGCCTGACTGCATGCAGATAAGCTGTCTCCGATCGTGCCATGAACAAGTCCGGAATAACAAATGATCAAAATTTCGCGCGTCATTTTGCTTTTTAAAATCTCTTTGCTGCATTCCCGCCTAACAGACAGCAAAACGTTTTTGAAAAAAGTGTAAAAGGTTTAAGCAGTGTTAAATCGCTTGATAGAGAATATAGGCAAATTATGTGGAAGCTCTTTGATATGGGCACTTTAGGGAAACAGCTAGCGAAAACAAAAGCTCTGCAACCGTGGGGAATCAAAGGCTGTATTAGCTCAATCAAAGATATTTGTCAACAAACGTTAATTAGGCCTAATACTCAGAATTATGATAACAAAAAACATTTCATTTGTATTTCACTTTTATTAGGCATATTCCAGGGAAAGCACTTGTAAGTCACAATGAATAAACATGGTAACTAATTCTCTCTTAGATTATGATATAATAACAAATTATTTAAGCATTAATTACCTTTTCCGAAGAGGTTGATTTTCCCGCCTAATAGACAGCAAGCTTCAGACGTCTTCGAAGTTCCTTAAATTAAATCCAGAATAACAAATATTCAAAATTTCGCCGCGTCTTTCCTGCATTCATTGACATTTGACATCTGCATCGTGACCTCATATAATCTCGTTCAATTTATTAAAAGAGCACTACACCAAAAAATGAGGACACTCTTCCAGAGACTCACAAATGTTTTTCGATCCTTTTAGAGAGCCTCAAAACTTCTCTAACACAAATATTTCTGAATCTGAATCTGAATCGGTTAAGTCGGCAAAAATCCTTCAAGAGAACATGAACGCCAACTTATAATTTAACGCCAATTTATACGAAGTAAAGTTTTCTGAGATTTATTAACAACACAAATTTTTCACTTAGGGAGGTAAAACAGGAAATGGAGATTTGAAAATTCACCAAAAAGACATCCTGAAATATGGGTCTAGTTCACCTTTAACCCTTCTTTCTTTCCCATTTTTTTTCAAATCTTTTGTCTGAAAGCCCATTTTAAGGATTAAACGAATCGGTCCGCTGCCCACGGTCATTACATCGGTTTAGCCATATACTATACAGATGCCTGGAAAGTTGGTAGCAGCAATATATCCCCATATACCTCAGTGTAAGTGCACACACGTTTACAAGAATTAGTTGCCGTGTATGCACCTTACAACCTTCCGTGATTAATGCTAAATTAGTTTGTTGATAGCATATCATCTCAGAAACTCCCCTTAATTACTGACCCAATAGTAGGAAAATGACGATTTTTGCCATCCCATGTACGGGGGAATGTAGTCCCATTGAAAAAGTGTTGTTTTCTAAAAATAAAGTGCCCTTCCAGGCCATTTTATTGTCTACAAACAGAAGCGGACTTTTGCATATGACTTCAGAAAGCATCCCCCCCGTCCCCTCACACACACACACACACACACACACACACACACACACTTTTCAAAAGCTTCCTACAACCCTGACATTTAGCAATACCTTTAGCTTTAATTGGAAAAAAATCTGCAGTAGAACGTTCCATCAAGTTGGATTAACAATTGACCATTTTACAGCATTTAGCATAGCATAGCCTGGTTTAATGTCCCACGGCCTTTGGTAACCAGTTGTGAACTCACTGGTTGCAGACCCACCATTTAAAATTTCAATGCCTTACTTTAATTAATTATGCATATATTTTTCCCAACAGTCAGACAGTGTTCAAAACACTGTTAAAAAAAAAAAAAAAAACCTGTTATGTTAAATACCTCAGGATTTATGACCCTGGAATGGGGCAAATACAGTTGGTAAGCTTATGGACGCCATTCAATAGTGCCACGGACGAAACTCAAGCAGGGGTATTTTTATTACGCCCTGTGAGTCATCTGCACTATAGCAAGTTGAGATAAAATAAAATAAAAATACTATGCACATTGGCTATATTGGCTATACGCATTGGTTATATACGCATTGGCTATACGCATTTGCCTGTTGGCTATACACATTGGCTATCCGGATATACGCATTGGCATATGCAAGTGTAAATGGATCAGGCTGTCAGGCATACAAGAGGTCAATCCGTTAGGGGAAAACTTAAGAGCGATGACACTTCGATTGTGACGAAATATTCATCTGAGACACACGATGTGGATTATCAAAACCAGGACCTTAATTCATGCACACACACACACACACACACACACACACACACACGCGCGCGCGCACACAATTTCCGACATATAATTCAAATTTTAATTTTAGTTAAAAAACATAACTTATTGTCTTGAAACACACCGCCTACAGGAAGATTTTAGAACGACACTTGGTACAAAATTAGAGATTTTTGCGGATCCCAAGTTGTAGGTTTTGGTCCAAACTTCAATATAGTTGACCCTCAATTGTAACTTTTGGTCAAAGAATTGAAGATTTGTAGTCCAAAAGACAAGATTTTTGACTTAAAATTTGAGATTTTTGATCACATTCCAAGATCTCTTCTTTAGTCAACGGGACTTGCCACTTAGAGACCACCCAAGGTCATTCTTTTCCAAAATAGCGGCATGTGTAACGTTATGTAATCATAACTCCCATTAGGATCTCATTCATTTAAATGTGGGACCATGTTTACTACATGTACAAAGGCCGGTCAGCTGGCTAGCGTGTCACCGTCTCCTTCATACTATGGTATGGATAAAAACAGGAATGGAGTTGTGGCAAAAGCTTGAAGGGGCAGATCTTGAAATGCAAAATTGAACGATTTCTGCCCGCAAATTGGAGAATTTTGGTCGAAAATTGAAGGTTGTTTAATACAAAACTGAGGATTTTTGATTTTAAATTAACAATAATTCAGTCGACACGAATAAAAAATAACAATATTTAAAATTTATGTTTCATTTGATATTTCACTGAATCATATTCATGGTTTTGATAAAAAAAAAAAAATATATATATATATATAAACAAAACATGGGGAAGGGGCCTACGGAATTTACTACTCTCCCCCCCCCCTTTCCTCTCCTTCGCCCTTTATATAGATAGGCTACTGCCGTTTATAAACAGGCATGAGCCTGGGAATTTTTTCTGAAAAAGGGAGACAATTCGGGCAAAATTGTGGAGTTCATGGGTAAAGCTCTGGTCTGAATATTTCTTGTTTTTGATACCCCTAACTGGCTTAAAATCAAGACAAAGTTTCACAATGTATACTTGATGGGAAGAAGACAATTTTAAATTCTCATGTTAAAATCTACTCGTATATTAGGGTTACCACTTTTAAGAAAGCAGAGCAGCAGAGTAGAAATAAATTTCCTATACAAATTGAGAAAAATTGTGTGAAATTGTGCAGTCCATGGGCGAAGCCCTGGTAGGCAGGGGTGGCGGAAGATATGTGAATCTGATGAAGGGGGTACACAGGATATTAGGGAAACTTTTCGATTGACGTATTTCGAAAGCATGTACAATAGCGTTTTAAAGTTAGGGGCAATCTCTCCACACCCCATCCCTTCCTCCCCGAAAATGTCCAACTTTTATCGGTCTGAAAATTTCTGGTGATCCTTATATTTTTGCTGCCACAAAACTCTTACATCAAGATATTTAGAACCAAAATTTGAGAGAATACATTTATCAGTTTATTATGAATCCGAAACCTCAATGAGACAGTCCTATATAATGTGATAAGCAAATAAGGGGTCCTTAGAATGGTTCAGGTATTTTTTATCATTTTCTTACTGAAACTAAATTAAACTTTATATATTGGTCATGACATTTACAATCGGTCTTCAGCTGAGAAGTGACAAGGGTCCAACGGTATAGTTTTTCCCTCGACCACATATTTCACAGCTTCCACATTTTGTGTCACTTTGAAAGAATAATGTACCTCTCTATGTGTGCGCTTTTTTAAGTTTACCAAGAAGGTGTGTGTATGTGTGTGTGTGGGGGGGGGTGCATGTGGAGGGAGGGGAGGGGGACAGGTAAGTCATGAAAGGCTCCGATATCAAGTGCTGAAACCTATACTTTCAATCTTACCATATTTGTTTGGTATCTGAAAGTCCCCACCACGTTTTTCACAATTTTTCTGAAACAAAGCGGAGTGTGTGGGATGCGTTTTGAAAGGGGATGTGTATGGCCGGAGGGGAGCAGCGCGTTTCAATCTTAACAGATTTTTTTTTAGTGTTGCCAACGTGGAAATAAAAGTTAATATTGTATAAATAGCCACATCACTTCTCACTGACTACAAAACAATGATTCACCAGTGGTGCGTTATTGATAGCAGTCGAGCCATTCTATTTGCAAGCGCGTACAGTAGAACAGATTTTGCATTACCAAGTATAAATAGAATAATTAGAATAAATATGAGCATTTTGCAATTTAAACTTAGGCTATAATATGTGCAGTCAGTGGCGTAGCCAGGATTTTCATATTCCGGGGGGATGGGGAATTAAGTTGAACAGACACAATATTTAATGGCATACAGTAGTTGAGAGGTGTCACTTTGAAGGCAAAGCGCTCGACTTTTTGGCGTGGAGTCTAGGGCCCGATTAAGGGTGCCGGGTGGGATCCAGGGGCCCGCTTAAGAGCCCCTGGTGGAATCCACGGTCGAATCCCTGGTAGGGATCCAGAAGGCGAAGCCCCCGGAAACTCTCGCAAAATTGACATAACGCAAAAGTATGTCACAACGCATAGTAAGAAGGTGTATTATACAAGTCAAAATACATGTCACAGAGAGCTACTATACACAATATACAAAGCGCTCGACTTGTCGGCTTAGGATCCAGGGGCCCGCTTAAGGGCTTCTGGTGGGGTCCAGGGAAGAATCCATGGTAGGGGTCCAGGTGGCGAAGCCCCCGCAAAATTGACATTTCAAGGGCAAAAACGTATGACACAACGCATAGTAAGAAGGTGTATTATACATGTCAAAATTAATGTCAAAGAGAGCTATATATATTACACCATATAAAAACACAAAATCATTAAAACGCATAATGTGGAAATATAATGTGTTATTGTTTACGTTTGTACATGGTTTGGTTTACGGTCACTCTCTGAAAAATACGGTTTGTCTAAAAGACTGAAAAAAGGCTTTTAATAGTTTACGACAAATTTGTGTAAATGTTGTCAAACTCTCTGTGCCACCCCTCTCTTCTATCCACCTGGGCTTCTCCATTCGTCACAAAACCTAATCTTTTCATCAACCTCCACAACCAAATCAAAGACATCACCCTCAGTAACAAGCAAGTAACAGGCTTCCAGACTACTCGCTCATTTTCTCGGCCGAGGCCATCCTCCTCGCCCTAAACTTTGTTCAGTACTCCCCGCTTAGCCATCTTCTCCGACACCAAGGCTGTCCTCACTTCTTTATTCCATCTTAAATGGGATAACCCCACATCCTCCGTAAACTCCCCCTCCTCCGCAGGAAAAAATATTATGTTCTTCTAGATACCCAACCATATTGGCATCCCTGGCAATGTTTGCCCTCAACTTACCCCATTTCTCAAAACCCTTTCTGACATCAAACCGCTTATCGCTTCGTGACCGCTGGCAAACCTCATGGAACTTTTCAATTGATAAAAACTCCACGTCATCCAATCCACCGTTCCGATCAAACCCACCAGCCACAACCTCTCCCGTTTTGACAACGTTCACATCACCCGCCTTAAAATAAGTCACACCCACCTAACTCACTCCCACCTCCTTATTGGCTCCTCCCTTTGCAACAATTGCCATTGCACCCTCACATTTCATCACGTTCTTCTTGCTTGCTCGTGTACAACCTTCACAGAGCTCCCTCGCTCCCCACAACTCAATATCTGAGCTCTTCCAGAATGAAACAAAAACACTCCTGATAAAAGGATGTCCTTCCTTCCTCCTGCTTCCCTCTACAACCATATTTAGTCCTCCTACCCCCTCCCTCCTCTCCAATGAATTATTGCCGGTTACAGCACAACAGCAATACTGAATGATTTTGACAGAAATGTGAATATTTTTTTTTACCTTATCTGATTTACAAAGGCGTGGTTGAAAAAAAAGTTTCATGTTCATGCGTTTATAATTTAATCAAACATACTCAAATTTGTTCCTTCTTTATAACGTAAAACTGATAAAAAAAAAAACTTTAAGTAATTGATTATGTGATCGATCCCTTTTCTCCTGTACAAGAAATTTTCGTAAAATATCAAGAAAAACAATTATGACAGCTTTCACCTATGCAGATATCATTCAGAATGTGGCTATTTTTAGTGTGGTTTACTGTATAGGTAATTATACATACAGAGTCAAATTACCAATTTGGGAGATTGTTGCATACAGTAAGCTGCCATTCATACAAAAAAAAAGACACATCTGGGTGAGACTGGCTACATGCATGCTTCCAAAAATTCCAGCAAGAGCTTAAATCTTGTTTCCTGTTACTCGAAACGTTGCGTTGCTGAGTCCTTGATTGTATACAAATCCTTTAATGCCAAAAATTAGGATTTATATTTGTCTAGCTCAAAAGGTTTAAAATATTGGTGACACCTGAAAAGTTGACAAGGAAACAATTAAAATGTAGAGCTAATGAACTGATCATGTCATCATTTGCATACTTTTTTCAAATATTTTCAACTGAAACTAATAAAGCAATGGTCAATTGCCACAAACTTGTATATGATAGTGTGCATTCTGTTAGCCTTTTTATACAATGTTTCCAGATATTGTTCTCACTGTTTCAAATTTCTTCTTCAAGGAGTGCTATCCAGAGATTTACCTTAATCACATCTGCAAATTTTGTTATAGACAAAAGTTTCTTCGTTGTACATGGCATTTACTAATACGATTCGGCGACTAATAGCCAAATGGAAGGCATCATGTTCATGCTGTGTGATAGTATACATGCTGTTGCTGTCTTTCACGTCTGGTGCCATTTATCTTGCAATGGAGGAAATTGGTGAAAACAGGGAGCTGTTACTTGGTGAAAGTATCTGCCAAATGGGTGGGTGTATTGATTCCACAGCTTTGTCTGTAAAAACGAAAAGGAAAACAGAAATGTATTAGTTTTCTACTACAGACTACAATACTGAACAAAAGGGAAAACTGCAAGATTTGAAACGATGACTTCGTCTTAACTAAGATAATGCAAATTGACTACTGTGGTTTTTTAAGAAAGGTAAGATAGCAAGCATGTGAACAGCAAGTAGCTAAAATAAATGGGAAAATATAGCAAAAAGAAATAAGAAAATTTTAGGAATGTTTTGCAGAACTAGTTTTACTGTATCCTATGACAGGTACCAAAATATTGTGAATGACGACCTATTAGGATGTCACAAAATGTAATTATATTAAAAGTGGGCAAGAGAATAAGACAAATGGCCACTCATAAGTTAAAGAGGTGAAATCATCGTATGGACACAAAGTTTAGTGTTCCATTCAAATTAACTGAAATTTAAAACATTTACTGCACAATCTGATAGCTCTTACGGTCAACACATGTAATAGCCCAGATGTGTTACGACAGAGGTTTCGGTTGTTTTTCAAACCAATGTCATGAGTTCGAGCCCCAGTAGAATCATTTATTTCAATTTTTGCTTTTTTTCTTTCACAGTAATTTACATCTGGTGACTACTATTAGTATTATCTTTATATTTCACTTTCACAATTTTTTTCTGACAAACGTTGGAAATTTGTTTTTATCGTAACGTTATGGACTGTGCATGAAACTTCACACACACACACACACACACAACGTGCCACTATATTGACTGTACAAAAAGACAGTACATGGATCTAGAAGTGACGTAAATGTTCTGATTACACAATTTTATTTAGACGAGCCTCTGTATTTAAAATGTTCTTTAATAAACAGATATACTACTGTATACATGTTAGCTTGATTATCAAAAACAATTTTTTTAGTTTACAAATCAATCTCTTCCTGGTCATTTCTTAACATTAATTCATTTTCAAGAAAATGTGTTTCAACCTACTTTTGCATGAGTACGTACATGACATATATATCATAAAGAATTGTGATTTACACACAATATCAGATATATATTACAAGCCCCAGAGATATTCTGTGAATAAATTTCAAATATAGTGCGAGTACACGACTACCTGTACTGTATATTCAAAAGCATGACATATCTTGATTCTCCTCTTCTTAAAATTTGTGACATCAAAACAATGTCAGGCAACACAAAATACTACAGTAGCTTCAGCAGTAATTACTACACTCAGCCATTGATATCTGGAATTGTTAATTTTGTCTGTACTTACTGTAGATATCAAAAGGATCCAGCTTCTTTTGTGCTGGTTCACTCTTCAAGGTTAGAGGATTGTCTATCAGTTGCTATCAAAAGTCCACCATGAGCAAAATTGATGCAATTTCTACTGTGATCCATGCCTGAAGACAAAATATTTATGAGGTTATATTCTAACGTATGATATGTACTGAAAGTTAAATTGTTGTAGGCTGTTAAATAATTAGAGGGGATCAGAAATCGAAAAGGACCAATTTTCATATTTGATATGCATTCACCTAGCTTCTATACCGAAATCAAGAACACAATTAATTGATATCAGCATGGGGACTGCAGATTACCCAATATCTAGAGCTTAAATTCACAACAAAAATGTCTTGCTAGTACAGTAGCTCTTAATACTACACTGCAAATTTTAAGGAAAATTTATATTCAAAATCTGTTGGTACATTAAAAGCCAGATATTGAGTTAACAAGGACAGATATGCAATAAAAGTCAAAATTTTTGATTGATCACACACAAATTCCGACAACCAATTAATAACTTCCGCTGAAGTGACTAGCACACTGTACGTATACAAAATGCATTCAGTATATAGTGCATGCCTATACATGTACTTTCAATTACAAATTATACTGAGATGAGATTCCCTCTTTAACTTTAAGTTATGATACTAGCCTACACTGCTCTGTTTAATTTGAATGGCCATTTTGATGTGTAAACAATTTACAGTACAACTCAAGAGATGAAGCCATAGATTATAATTTTGCATCTAGACTTACAGAATTTCGCGCGCATAGCCCCATGCAGTCTAAGTTTATTCTTGAAAATTATGATGTTTCAGATCATGCAGGAATTCCGTACAGTGTACATACTGTAAAGTATAGGAGACAATACTGTTCCATATTTAAAATGCCCGATGGTACAGGAACATAGCTACTAGAAAGTGCCTGCTCAGATAACACAAGTGTGTACTATACGCGAGCCATGCAGCGTTGCATAGTTGTGCGACATACTGAGTTAAATGCATATCTCACTAGCTTGGCTTGAGAGTCTGGGACCACACATAAAAAGGGTGTCTTAAAAAGTAGGAGTGCCTTACATCAAAGTGGTGATTTTATTATGGTTAATTTCAGAGAAATAAACGGAGTATTACTATTAAATACAATCGCTTTGATTATGTCCCCGCTGTGCGGCGAATTTTCGAGGTGGAATTATCAATTTCAATGAAATCGGACGAAACTTGTGTCAGTATTTCAGGGTTATGAAAGGAAAATTAAGTTTTGGAATCTTCAACCATCACTTTGCAGTACACTTCCCAAGTTCTGAGGTGGTCAGAAAAAAACCCTTGGCAATGCTACACACTTTTAAGGTCGATGTGAAATTTACCTGACAATTCACTGAGATGTATTCAAGAATGATTGATGAACATTTATGGTTAATTTGACATTTGAACTAAGAACTTTGGAAGTGCACTGTCTCTTCCACAGTGAGATTCAAAGTGAACCTGTATTGTATAGGTGTACCCAATTGGAGTATTCGGTCATTCAGACACTTTGGACATCCGGGACTGTTTTCAGTTAACAACATGCTTTAGCCTACGTACGCACAACAAATTTCAAACTTCGAATGTATCTATTCTACGATATTTCCTCCAAATTCGTAACAATTTCCTGCAAACACACTCAAACGAATATAGAGAATTAGGCCTGCATCGATGACTAATAATTTTCACATTGGATGTTGGTAAACTAAATCGTTTTTACCAATGTACGTGTCATCCTGAATCCTCAAATATTTACTCAACATTTCATACCGTACAGTTATAGGACAAGAACTAGTAAAAGTGCTGTATCAAATCTTTCTCTATTATTAAACTAAAGTTAAACTTAAATACTTTCCTTGCACTGGCATAACTGATGATAGCCTTCTACTACCTAGTCAGGTAACATCTTACTGTAGTATACGCGGCGGTACACCCCGTAGTACCTTCGGACTGATGCCAGCCGTGTTAGTTTAGCTGCCGTTGGTGATTGCTGGCAGTCCGAGGCAATCCCACTGTCAATCCGTATTGAGGGATGTGTATAATAAGTACTGTAGTATACGTTATAGCCATTGCAAGTAGTGCCCTACTGAGCGAGGTGTTTATCTCACTTACTACTAAGTACTACCATGCTAACTCAGTGTTAGGTACTGTAGCCTAGGCCTACGTTACTGTATGCCTAAGTTACGTTACGTTTATATTTTACACATAGTAGGCGTGGCCTACAGTACATGGAAATCAGGATGTAAATATTTCAGTCCTAGTATTAAAATGATATATTACAGTTGTAGTTCATGATCTAGGCTAGCTTAGTCTTTTATGTATTTATAAAAACTTATTCAAACTGGAATTTTTTTCTTCTTCGCTGATTAGGTAATAACACTGCAGTAATTAACATTGCCAATAACAACAACATAAATTTATGTTACTAACCTCGATTTCATAGTTTAATTTGTTCGTGAATTTCATGAAACAGAGGTCCAGAGAATATCGAATCAGGTTTTGCTATACCTCCTGTACATAAGCAGAACTAAAATTTTCATAAAGTTTAAATTCTCTGCTTCGGCCGTCTGGCCGTAAATTTGATTCGGTGCAGTAAATGATGCGTAATTCATACCGTACGTACCCCATAGGCCATGCATAGCATGTAAGGTATTCTATATATATATTAGGTGAGAGCGCTGCGAGTAGAAATATCCACATATCTGTGGAAATATCCACCATGTCGTAGATGTAAGGGCGCAATATTGGCATGCTTACTTTCTACTAATACACCTGGCGTGTTTCTACATATGTTTATCATTAGACGCACGAATTAGGGTTTACCTGCAGATCAACACAACAGGGCGAGCGAAACTTCTTTACTTCCAGGATGGTAACTAACGTACTTGTAGTTTGTAAATAAGTAATTTAAAGAATTTATGGAGTAATACTACCCAGCAGAAAAACACAGTTAAAACCAGTTCAAATGATTTTAACTGGTCACAACTTAAAACCAGTTCAAGTGTGAATTGGTGACAGGTTTTAACTGGTGTGAAGTGTTTTCAACTGGTGTTAGCTGTTTTCAAAAGGTGTCAACTGGTATTGTCTCTGGTTTTGACAGGTCTGAATTGTTTTCAACTGGTCTAAACTGTTTTCAACTGGTCTGAACTGTTTTCAACTGGTCTGAACTGTTTTCAACTGGTCTGAACTGTTTTCAACAGGTGTCAAATGTTCTTAACAGGTTTTTCAACATGTCTGGTCTGTTTTCAACAGGTGTCAAATGGGCTTAACAGGTATCGTCTCTGGATTTAACAGGTCTGAACTGTTTTCAACTGGTATGAACTGTTATCAACTGGTCGGAAGTGTACTGAACTGCTTTCAACAGGTGTCAAATGGTCTTAACAGGTTTTTCAACAGGTCTGAGCTGTTTTCAACAGGTGTCAACTGGTCTTAACAGGTTTCTCAACAGGTCTGAACTGTTTTCAACAGGTGTCAAATGGTCTTAACAGGTTCTGTCTCTGGTTTTAACAGAAAGCAACTATTTCTAACAGAAACAACTGTTTCTGGCAGGTCAGATCTGCATTTGAAAAGTTATTTTAAATGAGGAATTTTACAAAGATCATTGATCGCATCTCTTTTACTAGCTCTGAATCAAATATTACATTGTTTAGTCTATTTAAAACAGTATGCAAAATTTTGTTTTCAAACAGTTAACGTATATAGAATATTGAAACGTCAAAAAAGAGATCAAAATCACTCTTCCGAGTCTTTACAATGGGGGCATAAGATTAACAAGCAATCGCACTAAAACACGTTCTGATTCAATAGCTTGTCTTTAGTGATATCTAGTGAAAAGAATCTACCTAGACCTTTCATTTGTTTCTTTAATCTCTTTTGTGTGCATTAACACTCACACATTGTTTATTTAAATAAGAATACTGTAAGAACATATACAATTTTCACACCCTATCGCCGGACGGAAATGAGCTTCTGTAACGTCATAGCTTTAAATTTAAGTTTGGGCTTATCAATATTCATCAGTTTTGAACCCGATGTGACCTTTGTTTAAACTTTTTCTTTGTAGCTTAGGCCATCATTACTATCAAGTTAATAACATTCAATCCCATGTAATTCATAATATTGTAGTTGAGAAATAGCGCCACAAGTTGTAGAATAAAGACACTTGAAATCAATATGTCGTCTTCGAGTCATAACTTCACATGGTGTCAAATGTAAAAGCCCTCGCGCTCACAGAAAAATTGAAAAACAAAACCCTTCTAAAGGACTGAGTTTAGAAGAGAATCCAGCGGACAATCTAAAATGTTTTCTGCAACGTTTTGACCTATACATGCTTCCACCGGGGGAAAACAAACAAACCTCTAAACCAGCAAACGGCACTCTTACTAATGTTAAGGTAAAATTGAGGGCGTCTGAATGGTAATAAACACGTTTAACATAGTTTCTGATCATTCTACGTTTTTGCAGGGTAACAACTGCCCTTTTTCTTGCAAAAATTGATGACTGTATTATTACATGGATATAGAGGATAGATGTTGGCAAAATGGGAATATCAACAGAGCAATGGAGACGCAAAATTGGACAGTTTTCTTGTGGCTGGTGTGGAAAGTGTAGCCTAAGCTTTCCTCCAAGTTGCGATATTCATACAAATCGTATTACAGGAATCGCCAGTATCGCCAATGCATTAAGTTTAAAGAATACTTTGTTATGTGTCCTTTTGTTATTACTAGCAGGAGATGTTGAACTTGACCCAGGACCCAGAAGTACGAGATCTAATCACGCTGATGATGAAGGTGAAGTTGATTTCTCTGCAATATTGACAAAAATCAACAAAAACTTAACTGACTTGAATACAAAAGTCGATGGCATTTCTCGTAACTTAAGCTTATTAAAGACAAGAATGGATAACATTGAAGACGTATAAAATGACTTGGAAACTGATAAAACCGAAATAAAGAAGAAACTACACAATTTGGAACTTCGAAACGATCAACTTGAAGCACATCTCCGTCGGGAAAATCTTTTATTTTTTGGCATTCCAGGCACCCCTAAAGATTTACGGGCCAAAACGGAAATAAAGTTGAAATCGTTTATGGGGGAAAAACTTGGTTTCGATGCTGATGCAATCACCCTTCAAAGATGTCACCAACTAAAATATCAAGATTGTTTTTAATTTAAATCAAGGGTTAGGAAAGCGCTAAAAGAACATAAAATACAACGTAGCAATGAAAGTCGGGAACGTTTTTGTGATATAAAGAAAACTTACAATAAATTCATTACATACAAGAAAACACAATTCATGGAAAATAAAACAAAGGAGCTTCTTACTTTAGCAAAACAAAAAGACAATAAGAAGTGTTGGGCTTTCTTTAAAGCTCCCACAAAGAAGAATACAAATGATATTCCAGCTATTAAATGGTTTCAATACTTTACGTCTATTTCTTAATTTAAAGATTCTACAGTATATTCTTATATTTCATATTCCTCATTGGAAGTTTCTGATGATATTTTGGATGTCAACATTACAATTAATGACGTTGAGAAAGCAATCAATTCACAAAAACAAGGCAAAGCTTGTGGTATCGATGGTGTTCAAATTGAAATCATCAAAATATCATCTAAAGCGCTGAGGCGTGTTATACATGCATTGTTTGACATAATTCTTTGTACTGGCAAATTTTCAAGTGCTTGGCAAGTTGGAATAATTAGTCCCATATTCAAGAAAGGGGATAAAGACTTACCAAGATTTATCGGCCTTTTACACTAGTGTGTGCTGTAGGCAAAGTATTTACAAAAGTTTTATGTAGTAGACTATGTGATTGGCTCTCGAATCATGATATCCTTTCTCTTGCTCAGGCAGGTTTTCGAGCAGGGTTCTCTACGATTGATAATTTTGTTGTACTTCACACTGTCATTTCTAAAGCATTGAGTAAACCACGCGGAAAACTTTACGCCACGTTTGTTGATTTTAAAGCTGCATTTGATAACATCAATCGCAGTATTTTATTCAAGAAACTTTATAATATGGGAATGAGGGGTAAATTCTATGAGATACTTATATCAATGTATAGTAATATTAAGTCATGTGTGAAGACAAAGGACGATCTTACCCCCAAATTTGATTGTGCGAGAGGTCTGAGACAAGGTTGTAATCTATCCCCGTACTTATTTTTACTTTATATCAATGATATTGAAGAGCGATTGAGGTCCACAAACACCCGAGGAATTCTCATAAATAACAATAATATATGTTGTCTTCTTTATGCAGATCACCTCATTATCTTTTCAGAAAATGTTTATTCCTTGCAAAGTTTACTGAATGTTTTCCAAGATTATTGTGAAGAGAATGATTTGACTGTAAACTCGGAAAAAACGAGGGTAATGGTTTTTAGAAAGGGTGGACACATTGCAAGAAGTGAACGTTTTTATTTCAAAGGCAAAATTATTGAGACTGTGAATAAATATAATTACTTAGGATTAAATTTTACGCCAAAAGGAGTATGATTAAAATCCCAAGTTCAACAGAGTTCAAAGTCTAAGGTTGCTTCATTCAATTTAAAGAAAATTTTGTCTAGAACTATTGATTTACCTGTAAGTAATATCCTTCAAATCCTTGATCAAAAGATAATGCCTATTTTAACATACGGTTCTGAGTTATGGGGTATCACCTCCCGTGAAAGTACAATAAGAGTTTAAAATTTGTTTCATAAATATGTTTTAGGTTTACCACCAAATGCCATATATAATATAGCTCTAGGAGAACTGGGTCGCTTTTCCTTTAAAAGTCAAACAATACTAAAGCAAATAACATATTGGTTAAGACTTCGTATTCTTGATACAGACAGGTATCAGACTCATTGTTATGTAGAACAAAGAATATTCAAAAACAAAGGAGTGCTATCATGGGGACTGTGTGCTAAAAATATTTTGTATGAAACTGGGCCTGGTTATGTTTGGGAAGGGCAGGGAGAAGTGATTACTACACATTTCTATGAACATTTTAAGTAGCGAGTTTTTGATATAGATAGACAGAACTGGTTGAGTGATATTAAATCTAGAAGTTCTTTGCGTTGTTATGCACAATTTAAAACAGAAAGTTATGCAGAGCCATACCTATTATTCAATAATGTTTTTAAGTTTAAAAAGTTGGTCTCCAAAATCAGATGTGCTTGCCTTGAAATTGAAGTCAACGATGGCCGTTATCGTAATATAACCTATGAACAGAGGTTCTGTCAGGTTTGCAATTTGAAAGAAGTTGAAGATGAATATCATTTTCTCCTAATTTGTCCATCCTTTTCTGAAATCAGCTGTAAATTTATCCCAAAATATTTCTTTCAGACTGCAACTAGAACAAAATGTAATACTTTATTAGCAGCTAGTTCTAAATACCTATTTTTGCAGTTATCACACTTTATTTTACACGCAATAGAAGCAAGACGTTTGTTTCTTTCTCTTTGATTATTGTTTGTTGTAAGAACCTCAATCATGTACCATTTAATTTATCGTTTATGTTTGTGACAAAGGCCAGATGGCCTAGAGCACTGTAATGAATTGTATTGTATTGTATTGTATTGTTAATTGGTGAAGGCGCACTTCGGGTGTACGATACATACACGTGGGACGCCGAGGAAAACAAAGAAAACCTACAAAAGGTAAAAAAAAAATTCCAGAACATTGTAAGAATCACATAACACAGGCGTTTCTTCGCAATACAATTTGTACAAGGGCTCAAAAAGAGGGTGAACCGATAGATCAGTGTGTAACTGAATTAAAACGTCTTGCCAAGAACTGTGATTTTGAAAACCTCACCGACGGACTCATAAAAGATAGAATTATCTTCGGTGTACATAATAAGCGTTTGAAGAAAAAAATGCTAAGTGTACCGGACCTTTACTTTAAAAAGGCAGTGGACCTATGCCGCGCCGCCGAAATCAGCAAAAAGCAAATTGACAAAATGAACGCCGGGGAGGAAAGAGAAAAAAGCAGTACACAAAATCCACGTAAGCAAACTGAACAAAGCAGTCCGAGGAGCGAAAGGTCACACAAGGTCAGCTACCAAAACCAATTCACCGCAATATACTGGAACTAAGAAACACAAACAAAGAACATGTTATAGATGTGGGAGAAATCACCTTCCACGATCATGCCCTGCATGGCAAAAACAATGTACAAAATGCGCAAAAAATAATCATTTCGCTGATGTTTGCAAATCGTGGAAAGGGAGCGTTGCCATGGTAACACATTCTGACAGAGAGAGTTCAGAAGGTAAAGAAATATTAATTGGAGATTTTGGTAGGAAAGAATCATCAGAAGAGTGGTGCTTGAACTTGAATATAAAAAGGAAACGGACTACTCTAAAAATAGACACTGGCGCAAAAGCTAACATTCTGTCATTGAAGACCTACAAACAGATTACCAATGGCGCTTGCAACAAAACCAACAATAAATTGGTGTCATACAATAGTCAGAGAATTCAAACTCTTGGTATTTGTGCTTTAAAGGTGTCATACAAAGAAGACCAGCACAAACTGGAATTCTACATCATACAGGAAGGACAAAATATTTTAGGTCTGAAAGCCGCAGTTACACTAAAGCTAATTCAGCGTGTGGATCAAGTTCAAGACACGACAGATCTTGTGAAAGATTACAGTGATGTTTTTGATGGCATTGGGTGCATACCTGTGGAACATCATATTCAAGTGGAAAAGGATGCATCTCCAACAGTTCATTTTCCAAGAAGGTTCCTTTTGCCCTTAATGACAAACTGAAAGATGAAGTTAATAGGTTAGTAGAACAAAAAGATAGTCCAACATGTAGATTATCCAACAGATTGGGCAAACCCCCTAGTTATTGTAGAAAAACCCAATAGCCAACTTAGGTTGTATCTCGACCCCGAAAAATTAAACAAGGCCATAAAAAGGGAACATTACCACATTCCAACTCTTGAAGAGTTAATGAGCAAATTATACGATGCTAGATACCTTTTAACCTTAGATGCCAACAATGGATTCTGGCAAATACCATTGGATGAGAACAGCCACGATCTCTGTTGTTTTAACACTCCCTTTGGTAGATATAAATTCCTGAGATTGCCATTCGGTATTCACAGTGCCTCAAATGTGTTCCACAAGCGAATGTCTGAAATTATAGAATGGGTAGAAGACATTTTTTGCTCTATTGATGACATTCTGATATATGGCAAGTAAAAAGCAGAACATGATGAAAGGTTGAAACATGTTATTGAGCTTCTCCGCAAGCACAATGTCAAACTAAATAGACAAAAATACAAATTTGCTGAAACGGAAATTTAATACCTTAGCCATGAGCTTACCCCACAAGGGTTGAAACCTGACAAAACAAAAATAAATGCAATCTTGAAAATGTCAATCCCAAATTCAAGAAAATACCTTGAAAGATTTTTTGGAATGATCCAATACATTGGTACATTCATTACTTCCCTGTCTGAATTCATATCATTACTCAGAGTACTCCTGCAAAAGGACACAGAGTGGCACTGGGGAAAAAACAACATGACGCTTACGAAAGGCTCAAGAAACTGGTAACCCAATCACCCAATTTGAAATATTGTGATGTGACTAAACCAATTAAATTGTCAGTAAATGCAAGCAAGGATGGCATGGGTGCGGTTTTGACACAAGAAGGCATTCCAGTGGCGTTCGCCTCAAGGGCCTTAACCCAAACTAAAAAAGAGTACACCCAAATTAAAAAGGAATTGTTGGCAGTACAATTTGGGTGCCAGAAATTATATCAGTACATTTATGGGAAAAGTGAGGTCATTGTGACAAGTGATCTCATAAACCACTGGAACCAATCATGAGAAAGCCTCTGTTAACAGCGCCACCGCGCATCCAACGTTTGCTCTTAGCAGTACAAACGTATGACATCAAAGTTCAACATAAACCAGGAAAGAGTACTGACACGGTGATAGCAGATACATTGTCTAAAGCTTATCCAAGGCATAATGACGAATCTGACAAAAATGATTTAGATGAAATTGAACTTCACGTTTATATACTAATATCAAACATACTCAATGGTCGGCCAAACTAAAACATTCAAGTGGAAAATAAAATAAAGCCATATTAGAGCTTCAAAGAAGAAATACATTGTGCCAATAACCTACTATTCAAGGGTGAAAAACTAATAGTTCCAAAAACAATGCATAGCGAAATGTTGAACTTGATTCATCATGCTCACCTTGGTATCAATAAATGCAAGGCTAGGGCAAGAAACATTCTCTTCTGTCCGGGAATGTCAAGTCAAATTCATGACATGTGCAGCTCATGTTCCATCTGTCTAGAACTCAGAAATTCAAATCAAAAAGAAGAACTGCTGCCACACCCAGTACCACAAAGGTCATGGTCTAAAGTCTCCACATATTTATTTCACCTAGGGACACACACATATTTAGTGGTTGTTGATTACTACTCACAATTTCCAGAGGTTATGCTTTTGGACAACACCACTAGTCAAGGGCTGATAACAGCCATGAAAAGCATATTTGTTCGTCATGGTATCCCAAACCAAGTTGTATCTGACGGAGGTCCACAGTACAGTAGTCACAAATTCAAACCGTTTGCAAAAGAATGGCAATTCAAACATGTCAAGTCTAGCCCAAAATTTCCGCAGTCAAACGGAATGGCAGAGCGAACAGTGCAAACAGTAAAACATCTGCTAAGAAAGGCGACAAAGAGCAATCAAGACCCAAACCTAGCACTCCTGAAATACATAAGTACGCCAATTGATAACAAACTAGGATCTCCTACACAATTACTCATGAACAAAAGAACAAGATCCATTCTTCCTTCTCATTCCACTTTGCTGGAACCTCGACTGAAAGCAAATGTACAAAGACAACTCATCAAAGACAAGTCAGTCAAAAGAAGTACTTTGATAGAGGAACTTCGAAACTACCAGAACTCACCGTTGGCGATACGGTTAGAGTTCAACAACAAAATGGTACATGGAGACCAGCTGTTGTCACGCAAAAAACTCCTGAAGCAAGATCCTTCATAGTCAGGACCAGCACAGGTCATCTGAGAAGAAATTAAAGACATTTGATAAAAACAAAAACAAAAAACCCGGAACCAGAACCTCCTGACGTTGACAATTATACCCATATCACCCAAACTAACCAAGCCACACACCCACACAAAAAAAATTGAACCAGAAGTGGTAGAACAATTAAACCCCCAAAAAGGTTCATGTTTGATGATTTGCTCGTGAGCCTTTAAGATCCCTCCTCCCACCAACCCGTGCGTATGTGACACCCTCATCACACCAGCCCATGCGTATGCCAGATACCTCCTTCCACCAGCTTGTTCGTAGGTGAGATCCCTCCTCCCACCCGCTCGTGCGTATGTGGAATCCTTCTCCCACCAGCTCGTGCGTATGTGAGATCCCTCCTCCCACCAGCTCGTGCGTATGTGAGACCCCTCCTCCCACCAGCGTTTCCGTATGTGAGACCCCTCCTCCCACCAGCTCGTGCGTATGTGAGATCCCTCTCCCTCTAGCTTGTGCGTGCGTATGTGATACTCTCTCCTCCCACCAGCTCGTGCGTGCGTATGTGAGACTGCTATACTAAATATTTAGGTCAATACTCAAATGACATCATAATTATAGCACCTCCTAATTTTGCATGAGTGGTATGAGTTTGTGCGTTTAAATTCTTTATGTTTTTCAAAATTTGGAGAAAATATCAATTTTTCATTTTCAACACCGTATGATGGTAGTAATATACATTAATTGCAGGGCCGTCGCCTCCATCACGGCAGCATGGCATTGTTGTGTCAATATTTCAATAAACGGGCATTCGGGCCGTACTTAGCCCAACTATGGTGGGTTTAGCAATCAAAACTGCAGTGCCGCTTTAAGCCTGCGGGTGTCTAGCAAGAATTGTTTTCCACCTGAAAATTATGTCGGACAGTATTTCCTACAATTTTTGTTCGGCCGGACAGTATTTCCAAGCAGGGGCGTCAATCCGTAGGTGGGGGGGGGGCACATTATGTTTGAAGTTTGAAGTTCTAGCAGTTATTAGACAGTGCACGACCAAATTCCTTTATTTTGCAGCAAAAGGTTGCCGGATAGTAATTATTTTGGGTCTCTGTATAGGCTCGTTGACCGACTGAACCCCGTGATTTGGTCACATACGGCATGATATATTTGCATCAAATTATCAAGTACAGAAGACATTGAAATATGCCAAAAAAAGTCTCAAAGGGTAGGGGGGAGGGTGGAAGGGACATTTCTACCTGTCCCCCCAGGATTGACGCCCATGTTTACAAGACAATTCTTTCTCCCTGTACTACGGTGTTCATCGCTATATTGTTTGTTAATAGTATTTTTCCGAGTTAATTTTTTTGTTCTTCCAATTTTTGTTTCGCTTCCGTTTTTAATTTGCTTCCCATTTGGTTCTCATTTGGTTTCCATGTTTTGTTTTCTTCTTCAGCTTCTTATTTTGCCACACTGCATGAATAAAATTAACTCCTACGTAAAATCATGATTTGATTTAGACTAAAAGTCTTATCTGCTTATTGGACTGCTTCGTATTGTCCCACACTATGTGTTTCCTATTGTCGCACATGTGTGACAATAAGAAGCACCAAGTGTGCGACAATAAGAAGCAGTGTGGCAATAAGAAGCAAGATGTGTGTGACAATAAGAAACAATGTGGCAATAGAAAGCACCTAGTGTGTGACAATAAGAAGCAGTGTGACAATACGAAGCAGTGTGACAATAAGAAGCAAGCTGTGTGTGACAACAAGAAACAATGTGGCAATAGAAAGCACCTAGTGTGTGGCAATAAGAAGCAGTGCGACAATAACAAGCAGTGTGACAATAAGAAGCAAGCTGTGTGTGACCACAAGAAACAATGTGGCAATAGAAAGCACCTAGTGTGTGACAATAAGAAGCAGTGCGACAATAAGAAGCAGTGTGACAATAAGAAGCAAGCTGTGTGTGACAATAAGAAACAGTGTGGCAATAGGAAGCACCTAGTGTGTGACAATAAAAAGCAGTGCGACAATAAGAAGCAAGTCGTGTGTGATAATGATAAAAGTGTGGCAATAAGGATTTTATACTTCGATTTAATTGCTCTCTTACATTCTGTAGCTAGCGCCTACACTCTCAAAAATGCCTGGTAAAAATTGACCAGGAAAGGGTAAAATTTTCACGAGGTGCGGTGCATATACAAAACCCACTCTTTCCTGGTTGTTTTCACCAACAAATCCTGATGAAATAGTAATCAACATACTTCCTGGTAAAAACGAACAAGGAAGATTTGTTAAAATTCCTGGTGAAACTTCACCAGAAAAATTTGGTTACATTGCACCTGCTTACTCATAGATTTTGAAGATGGATGTGATTAAATCCTAACTTAGGCCTAGGCCATACAGTGATCACCTGTAGTGTAACATTGTGAGTAAGCTTAGGGTTAGGCTAGGCATTATATTGAGTTACAGACAGTACTAGACCTAATGACATGCGGACAGCTTTACTCATGGAATTCGAAGAAAAATAATTACCAACCATGCCAATAGTAATGTACTAAAAACATTAAACAAAACAAGTAACGGCAATGGAAAAAAAAAAAAAAACGTCTTTTTCCATTAATCTGACACAAATTGATCCATTCTGCCGACTTCACACGCGAACGTTAACTTCTGATGTAACCTGCTGAACGTTGATCCATCGCGTATATGTATCGTATAACAACGGTAGAATGCTTCGAGGCAAAATTAGCCTATCAGAAGCGGTGTCTCACAAGCTGGACAAACTTTGCCAATAAGATGATAATGTTAAAGATTAAAACTATCGAAATAGCATGAAAATAACCAGGAACGAACGTGGTGGAATTATCTTAATCAGGATTTTTTTACCAAACATTTTTTAGAATGTACTCTAAGGTTTTTCACAAGGTGAAGTCTAATTGCATTTTAATGGTATTTATTGGATTTCATTTTCGGATAAGTGTTTCATTCGTTGCTATGACATTTTTCTTGTAATTATTGTTGAATTGATATATTTCTGGTACAATATGATCATGACGGCACAACGATCTTTAGTCTTTTCAAATAAACAATATGCTGTTTTTTGTCTCTATAGTAAATAATATAACAAATATTGCGGGCCTTTTGTAAACCAAAACTTCGTCAATATTGCTTTCTAAAAGAGAGAAATAATAATAGCGTTGATCACAAAGAGATGCATATTTACGACCAGTGTTGAATAGACACTAAAAGCGGTAAAGTATAATAAGGAAAATATCAAAACTTGTACATATACTTTTATACTCAAACCTTGAAGAAAATGGCAATCAAAAAGCTAATAATATAATCAGAGGCAGCGTTATTTGTAGAGCAATTCAAACATGCACCAAAAGATTATGATTAAAAGTAAGGGAATGCATGTTAAAGGAAAGGTATCGTTCCATAAATCAATTATGAAGTGAAAGCCGCAGTGCTGGTAACGTCACATCCGGTTTTCAAGTTTCCTTATTGATTGCAAGAAATCTGTTATGATATCGATAACATACTTGGGCCCCTATGTTCGGTCTGGCGGATATATTTAAGATACCACTTACACGAAAATTACTGAGAATTGTCATATATATTCTCCTGTATCATCAGGAAACTCTGAGATGTGACGCACTTTGATGCGAAACCACGCATTTTGTTTTGGCAATATTTCCCAATAGCAAGGTGCTGGCGGACCACCGGCGGACTGAGGGTGGCAAGACCGGCGAACCGACGGTGGCATGTCGTCGGTGGTACGCCGACAGCAGGCTAACAGTGGCAAGCTGGTGGCTTTCGACTGAATCTTTCTTGCCACTGTGGGCGCCGGATCCCCGCCATATGATTAACGGCGGCGTGCTTAGTGGGTTACCACACCCTCCTTCACGTAAAATACCAACATTTTTCCGAAGGTTCCCCGCTGATGCCACCTTTGTCACATAGTTAAAATAATGATCACCGGTCTTTCCCTTCGTTTCTATTCTGCGTTTCTAGCTTTATGCACCAACTCAAGATATATATTCAAAGTTTTCGAAGCCATCGAAGTCACAAACAAACCACGGATTGCCAGGGAAATTGCGCAGTCGTACAGGAAATGAAGATGACACATGAAGACGGTGGGCGAGGGCGACTACGAGGGGGACTCCGCAATTTTACATACGTACGGACTGCGGAACTGTCTCATCAGAATACGTTGATGACAAACCGTAAAATACAACTAAGTGTCTTCTTTAATTTTATTTGTCAACTTCACTGGCTACAGATGGATCATCTTTAACAAGTTCATGACTAAAGGTGGCTTTTTTGGGAAAAGTTTTGAATATTTGGAAAGTAGTATCGAAAATGAATGAATAATAATTTTAGTTAAAAAGTACAGAAAAGAAACATATCAGGAAATTTAAAATAATGATTCAGAAAAGATTATACAAGGATCACGATTCGAAAACAATTGAAAAAAAATTAAAATCCAGAATTAGGAAAATGTTATATCGGAAAACTAAGAATAAGGATTCATGTACAATTGGGATATCCGAGTTATGTCAAATATGTTTTTTTCTTTGAAATGATGATGATTTAGAAATATCGGAAATGCAAGAACAGCTTTTAAAATGGAATAATAGATTATCTTGAATTCGAAAAAGAGAACATTTTGTGTGTCCTCCAAATGATCAAGAGTCAAAAAATTGAAAACAGGACCATAATTCGAATTATTGTAAAATATGATATCGGAAATCGGAGAATAAATGGGGTTTTTTTCATTTAGAAAAATTGAAAAATAAGGGGTCAGGGGGAACTTTACCGAAGGAAGTATACTTCATTGCTCCACCTTTTTGTGGTGGCAAATCAAACAGCAATCTTATGCTTTTAGCAAACCAATGAAACCATCAGTCATCAATGGTTTCCGTAATATCTAGTTTTCCAAATTGTTGTCCTGGGCCATACAGCGACCAAAGGCTGGAGGAAAGTGCATGTACATAACAAACGGTGTATTTGTACTACAGTTGATTTTACATCCTTCAAGGAGCTTAAATGAAATGTTAAAAGACACCATCAAATTCTCGAAAAGATACTATTTTTCAAATTGTGAGTTGCTATGGTGATTCATTGTTAAAAGATGGATGTTTTTATAACACGCAATTTCAATGTACAGAACCTACGCATCCTCCATCGATATCAGTATTGTTATAATCTAATTACATGTGGGCTTTGAATGATATATGCAGTATCTCCCGAAAAGTTTTAATTTAAAATAAACTTTTTTATGATTATCTAGGTTATCTTTGCTTGCTTATCTATTGTTCGTATTGTACTAAAAATACAAATAACTTGTAAAAGAGCCAAGATGCAATTCTGAATCATTTTCGCAATAACGTCAATCCGTCCATCTGTCAGCAATGTTTAAAATCAAATGTGTATAGGGAAATTAGGAAAGAATAATATTTAGAAACCCATACAGGCATGCTGAAATAAAATAGTTTGAAATTTATTATTGAAAAAAATACAAAGAAGGAAAATTGGTAACGTCGGTAAAAAATTTCTATTTCGAATTCGTAGGCTTTTTTGGCATTATCAGGTATTCACTTGGTTGGTACCACGTCACATCCGGGAGATGACGTCATTTGCGCGGTTGAAAACAAACCTTTGCGCGATACACGTGCGCAAGTCTGTATGCGTTTACTGTATGCGGCACGTATGACATGTAAACAAACACAGCTGATCGCTTTGTTTTCACTCCAGAGCGGGGTGAATGCGCGCGGTTGCTATGCGGTCTGATGACCTCAGGTCACATTTCCGACCAAGTGAATAGGCATATGTATAAAATTCATACAAATTCGTTGCCATGAGTTAAATACGTCTCAAATTTCATACATAAATATATTTTTATATTACTTTGAAGAAATACAGCAGACTTCTGCATATATTTATCGCAGATTGGTTTAATTGCTAATCCATTTCTTTTAACGAACTTTAAAACTATTCACAAACGCCTAAGAAGTTGACCCCCACACCCATGCGTTTATGGTTATGGACGGTTGTTAAAGGAATATTCCCATGGATTTTCATTTTTCATATATGATAGAGAAAATATTTTGAAACAAAGTTGTGAAATAAGTATGTTAATATATTATTCCGTTTAGAAGTTACAAAATCTAAAATTATTTTTGAGTTTGGACAAAAGTGGCTGATTGGCAACATCTGTAATTTCATGGAGACAAATTCAACAAAATGTTTTTTGTATTTCTATTAAAATGTTTTGGATTTTTTTCTCATTGTTAATGTGATGTGCACCAAGAAAGAAAGAAAAAAAAAAAAAAAACGTTTTCTTGTAAATTATATATTTCATCCTAGCTCTATAATAAACCAAAAATGCTGTTCGATGATGTAAAAAAAGTGTAATTAAATTCATAAGAATTACATAAGAACTGCTGGAATTGCCTTGATGACAACACCAAGCTGAGGGACATATACTGTACGAGATGTTTTTAAGAAGATTTTTCTACTCTTTAAATTGTTACAATTTTTAAACAGAATAGGATATTAACATAGTTTTTTCACCACTTTGTTTCTATTAATGTTCTCTAATATATATGAAAAATGAAAATCCATGGGAATATTAATTTAACATTATCTTTTATGTTATAAAGCAGTGATTACATAAGACAAATATAACTGTAGCAATACTTTGCATCCGTTTTCATATATATTACCTGACGTAATCATTCTCGTCTTGACAGGTATTTTGACGATGTGCGCAGAAATGTCAAGTACGTTTGACGCGCATCAAAAAGCCCACCTAAAGTGCAACGTCATTAACAGTGCGGTATACGTTCCCGAACGGGATATCTCCCGATCAGGAGATTCGTATTACTATATAGCCCACAATGCATCTTTCTGAATTCAAATCTCTCTAAAGAAATACTTATTGGTAAAATAGGTTTAAGCCAAGGTGTAGGTAAAGTGCATGCGAAATATTCTAATTTCATTTGTGCAACAGAACGATGAAATTGTTTTCTCCATTTTTTACCAGCGCAAATTTGACTCTCGCCAATCTAAAATAATTCTTTAAATTAACTTCAATAACTTCTAAAGGGCAGATTTTTACATTTTAGTCACCAGCATACAAAACCTTATTTGAAAAGTAGAAATCAGTTTTAATTATGGTCAATGAACATGTCTCAATCTCCCATTCAGGAGATCTCCCAATCGGGAGCGTGGACCAGACTGATTAGGACGTGCTCGATATTCGCGACCCTTCCCTTTGGGATCAACTGTCATTAAAACTTCCTAGTCTTATGAGTTTATTTCCTGGATTTTAAGTACTACAATGAACTTTTGATCTTTTTTAACTTTTGATTCCAAATCCTTAACAGCTGAATGAAACGTTCTTCCTCATTGCAAACGATTTTTTTTTTGAAAAGTGGGCGCAGTATGCTCGTGTTTCAGTGTTCTTTAATAATGTGTATGAGGAAGCAAAATGGGAAGTATTTGGTTGCTAAATATCCCCTACCACAACTATTTGGTCGAAATACATATTTCGGATTTTGAATTTCTTCTTCGTTTGTTTGAAATACTTTTATATTGTTTAATTTTCACGATTTGCTATTAAATGGTGGCATATATATTGGAGCAGAAACTAGTGATAGGAGCTACATTTCCTGGTGGGAATGTTTAGCAACCTACCCCTCAGATATGTTAGTCTTCCTGACATAAATTTCTTAGTCCACCCAATCTTCTATGCATCATATATTTAATAAAATAACGCTATATGCAGTTTAAACTACCTAAATGATCCTTTAATCTATCTTTTGACCTCTTGTTTTTAGATTACGTCACAAGAAGTAAAGTGGATGGAGATCGCGGCATTTTCTTTCCGGCTGCATATAACGCTTTTTCTGACTCTTGGATGTTTTCATAATCTTAGACAAACGAAAGCAAATTATATTTAAGATTGAGGATAGTGTAGGTGCACAATAGACTGATGCACATTTCTCTGTGATTACATTTAAAGCTTCATCTGATTGGGTGTTTTTCTTTCCGGCTGCATATAACGCTTCTTCTGATTGGATGTTTTCATAATCTTAGACAAACGAAAGCCACTTATATTTAAGGTTGAGAATCGTGTAGGTGCACAATAGACTGATGCACATTTCTCTGTGATTACTTTTAAAGCTTCATCTGATTGGGTGTTTTTCTTTCTGGCTGCATATAACGCTTCTTCTGATTGGATGTTTTCATAATCTTAGACAAACGAAAGCCACTTATATTTAAGGTTGAGAATCGTGTAGATGCACAATAGACTGAGGCACATTTCTCTGTGATTACATTTAAAGCTTCATCTAATTGGGTGTTTTTCTTTCCGGCTGCATATAACGCTTCTTCTGATTGGATGTTTTCATAATCTTAGACAAACGAAAGCCACTTATATTTAAGGTTGAGAATCGTGTAGGTGCACAATAGACTGAGGCACATTTCTCTGTGATTACATTTAAAGCTTCATCTGATTGGGTGTTTTTCTTACTATTCTTCCCGTTAGAGACAAGAAAACCAATCATATTCAAGGTAAAGATTATGTTACATTATTCATTCAGCTGAAACTAGCTATCGATTGTTTACAATATCTCATCCGATTGACGCTCTCTGTTAGACAAGAAAAATATTCACAATCACTGTTCTTATCAATATTCCTTACGAAGAACTACCAAACAGCTCCATCAATCACATCTTATATAAATGTTTATGGAATACATTTAATTTTCAATGGAAGGGACACAATTTCATTCGATCTCTGCATTTACCTGCAGTTTTTGAGTCGCTTTCTTTTTGGCTGTCAGGATGAAGATTTTGAGGTATCTTTTCCTGCTTTTCGGGTTATTCTTTGCATGTAAGTATGAATACTACTGTTTTATAATCTGTTATTCTCTAGGAAGTTAAAGAAGAAAGTACACATCAAGTGATTGCGATAATACTAGTTTTTCCCATCTTCTACCATAATATTGTGAATAATCGTCTATTGATAGGTCTGACGAATTATTGGATCTTTGTCACATATTCAAAATTGACAGATCAACTTCTAACGCAAAATATCAAATATTTTTATTATGAAATTAAATAAATAGATAAAATATTAAGTTTAATCAGCCTGGATATCAACAAATTGTATTTCAATTTGAAGAATTTACTCCACAGATTTTAATGTTAGTTTCAAAATAAATAAACGAAAAGAAATTTTCCATAGATGTTCTTATCAACTGGTACATTTTATAATTCATGATGTAATAAAACATGTGGCTCTTAACCATGGGAGAGTACATACAATGAAAGACTTGCTAACCTATTAACTGTATGAAAGCATGGCCGGATTTAGGCACAAGCCAACAAAGCTATAGCATAAAGTCTCGGACCAAGAAAACTAATGTTTCATTGTTCAACAGAAAAAATGAAGAAACATTATTTTTCATTTGTTAAGTCTCATCGGCCTGGACATCAACTAAAGTAGTTGAAATTTCAAGAATTTGCAGAAGTTATCTCTGGTTTATGTTAAGTTAAACCGAAATAAAGTATCCATAGGTGTTCGAATCAACTAGTACTTTTATACATTCATGTTGTAATAGAACATGTAGATCTTAATCATGCATGGAAAAAGTATATATATATATATATACATATATACATATATAAATATATATGTATATATATATATATATATATATATATATATATATATATATATATATATATATATATATATATATATATATATATATATATATATATATATATATATATATATATATATATATATATATATATATATATATATATATATATATATATATATATATATATATATATATATATATATATATATATATATATATATATATATATATATATATATATATATATATATATATATATATATATATATATATATAGATATATATATATATATATATATATATATTTTTCCTTTTTATATATATATATATATATATAGATCTTAATCATGCATATATAAATATATATATACATATAATATATATATATATATATATATATATATATATATAAATATAGATATATATATATATATATAAATAAATATATATATATATATATATATATATATATATATATATATAGATATATATATATATATATATATATATATATATATATATATATATATATATATAGTATATATATATATAATATATATATATATATATATATATATATATATATATATATATATATATATATATATATATATATATATATATATATATATATATATATATATATATATATATATATATATATACATTGACTACAAGTTATACTATATTGCCATGCTTGCTACCCTGGGTTTCACGCCACACACGTTCAGTGTAGCAATCTTCAGGCAAGTTAATAATCACAATTTACTAAACAGACAAAAAGCTATTTCTTCTTCATTGGTTGGCTTGCAGTTGCCATGGCGACACAGCAAATAAGTTCTGATCTTCTATTGATCCGATCTCCTTTCATGCGTAGTATCTCCAGCTTTTCTTCTATACACAGATTATATACCCCGATTCTCGCTGGTGTGTGTCATATTGCTTAAGAATAGCCCATTTAATTGAGTATGGTGTATTTTGTCTCTTCAAATCCCATATATATTTTGACAATTCGGTTTCCTTTTCATATTTCTTGTTTCTGAATGACTTAGTGTGCTTATTATATCTAGACTTAAAGTTCCCGACGGCGAGTCCAATGCATGACTTGTAGTTGTGGAGATGCTTGGTATAATGGTGTAGATGCTTGGATTAGTGGTTTAGATGCCTAATGTATTAGTGTAGATGCTATAGATATAGTGGTATGGATACTTCTTATAGTTGTGGAGATGCTTGGCATAGTGGCTTAGATGTTTAATATATTGATGTAGATGCTAGATATAGTGTTATGGATGATTATTATAGTTGTGGAGATGCTTGGTATAATGGTGTAGATGCTTGGATTAGTGGTTTAGATGCTTAATGTATTGGTGTAGATGCTATAGATATAGTGGTATGGATACTTGTTATAGTTGTGGAGATGCTTGGTATAGTGGTGTAGTGGCTTAGATGCTTTATATATTGATGCAGATGCTAGATATAGTGGTATGGATACTTGTTATAGTTGTGGAGATGCTTGGTATAGTGGTGTAGTGGCTTAGATGCTTTATATATTGATGCAGATGCTAGATATAGTGGTATGGATACTTATTATAGTTGTGGAGATGCTTGGTATAGTGGTGTAGATGCTTGGATTAGTAGTTTAGATGCTTAATGGCTTTAGGCTGAAAGTGGTAGGAGTGTGCAGCCCCTCAACCAAAAAACATACCCGCAGTATGACAAATTTCTTGGTAACTGCAGTATAAAATTATACAATTTTGATACCCGCTGTATAAAAGAAGTCAATTTTGATACCTACAGTGTGCGTATTCAACAAAAAAATTGAAAAATGGACCAGCAGTACAAAATTATTATAGTAAAACCTCGATTTTGGGGATCTGCACTACGAAAATGATGAAAAAAAGCGTCTTTTTTTTTATTAAAACAAATGTATTATTATTTTTTTAGTAAAATATTTGTATTAATTTTTGTATAGTAAAAAAGACATCTGCACCACGAAAATGGTACAAAAAGGCACCTGCTTGGGCGGCACATGTACATATTCCTCACATATATAAAAGTGCCCCCCCCCCCTATCCCTCACCCTCCCTTGTTCAATAACAATTGAAGAATTTAAACCGTAGACCAGATGGACCAAGTTGGATTCATGAAATTGTATTATTATTATTGAAAAGAAGAGACCGTACAGTCACGTGCAGATTTACAATTTTCCCCATGAATCCCAAATATTATATTTTTTTCATGTCTAAAGATTTTAAAGGTATTTTTTCAGAGAAAACTTCATAGAAATAGTTGGTCCCGTTATTGAGTTCAGAATAAGGCTCTCATGTCTACAAATTTTGTCTTAAATGATCATAATTGACTTTGCTAATTGGTTGATATACTACTCTGGCTCGATATTCTTATCATGCAAATTAATAGATTGATACATAAATACAAAAAAAAAATATTTGAAAAATTTAAGCAATAACGCATTTCTTAGAATACCAAACTAAATTTCAAAGAAATATAAACAAACTTTAAAAGAAGTGCAGTGTGTATGGTTTGATGCAAAATGGCGGACTCGTGATTTATCTGAAAACGAGAACGAAATATGTTGTTTTGATGCAGTTTTTGCTGGTTGAAATTTCTTATTTCTCTTTATTATATAATGTAAATATGATACTTATGTCTCCTGTAGCACCCGCATTGAAAAAATATTTAAAAGGAAAGGTGTGAAATTATATACATGGCTCAATACATGTTTTATTCATTGCTTAGATGGACTTGATATGTAAAGAAACAAATATTGGATTTAATTCGTATTTTTTAATAAAGATTAACCTGAGTAAAAATCAAAAAAAGCTTTTGTTTTATTTGTGTGTTTGTACACAAAGTAAAATCAGGCTTGTAATAAAATACGCCACCAATCCAGAAAAATTGCGCCAGACTAACAAAGCGAGATGGAGCTGAGTGACCCGTCATACAGTATATTAAACTTTGTAATGGTTGATGCATCAGTGGTTTCGTTGTTATTGATCTTTTCTCGCGTTATATGAAGAGGTTTATAATGTCACAGCTTTTTCCGAGACACAGGGAACAGGGATGGTTGATACGTCTCCTGGCTGAGTCATACCAAAGAATAAATAAAAAAAAGACTTGCTGCCCTCTTCTTGGTGCTCACTATAAGAGATTGTGGCAGGATAATACTACAGGCTGGTGCGCCGTATGTTGGCTGCAACTTTGAGCCTCGAAAAGTTCCATTGAAAATTAAACATTGCTCTTTAAAAGCGTTCTATAAAACTATATAAGAACTACGTATTTTGTACGAGTGTATTTCGTCACTATTTATCAGGTGATTTTATCTTTTATGTTTGATTTTGGTTTGATTAAAAAATAACCTTATTTCCCTCTAGATTGAGATCAATTAAGTTCTTAGAACTACAGAAGCTCCTCCTAAGCGCTAGGAACTTTGCCAGAGGAAATTGTCTTGTTACTATCATTAGATTGCGGATTCTAAAAAATGGTATATCCCCAAAATAAGTATTTTCCAACCAATTTATAGGATTTAAAGCAACTTTTTCTACAGAAATGTTGAAAATGTTAAAATGAAATATTTTTTCTTCGTTTGTGCAAAGAGTAAATTGTTTCGCAATGCACAGCAACATTTCTCAATATACTCTCATTTACAGGCGCGCCATGATTTTCGAATCTACAGAATCTAAAATTGTTAAAACCATACAAGATAAACACCATCCAGTGAAGTCTATTGTGATGATCTTGGTATATGAAACTTTTTGATGATAATAGTTGTAGTACAGTCTTGTAAATAGTTAATTTTCTTTTAAACACTTTTGCAAGAAGTGTAGTTTCGTGCATTTTACAAACAAAGCAACCCAAAATGTTCGTTTACTCAAGCGTTTTTGTTGTTGATGATATAGGAAATTAAAAGGACTACCCAAAGACAACCAGCGAGTATTTACTATGTTGTAATTGATTCCCAACAGATATCAGCACAAAGTACATATATTCACTTATGTTTGGATATAATTGTATATGTTGATAAAATTACATTGTTGTTGGAAACATTTGAGTACATTTTTGTTTACGTGTATCGACTTCTTAAAATATAACCATATTTCGCCACGAGAACAATGAAGTGGTATCATTTTAAAAGTATATGAATAGGTAGAGGCACAATTAGTTATATTTATTCAAAATCTAATAAACAACAGTAAGAAATACAAAGAAAACCAACAATATTGGTTAAAGATTGCCTATATTACATCTTTTTACACATATACAAATTGTTGTGTTACTCTTGCGATGTATGAACTGAATACATTATGCAAATTCATGACGTCATCTGTCTTTGTTCGTAATCAAATTTCCACGTAAAGAAGCAAAATATTTGGACAATGATTACCCGACTGATTATTATTCGATTAGTCCAGGAGAAAATCACATGATGAATAACTCTGGTTATAAATTTTCAATCTGATGCATTCAAACTCACCAGAGTGTTTATAACTCACTGAAGAAAACACCCTTTTAAAAGTCAAAATGAATCCTCGGCCCCACATTAAACGCATGACTTGGCCCTGCAGTGACCTGGCCCTGCAGTAACCAAATCCACAATACCTGGCTCTTCACAATAAGTTCATTGTGTGCATATAGATGATTGGGAGTGTAATTACTGGCGCGTAAAATCATTAACTATCTGTGGTTGGTTTCTTATTTGCTTCCAGCAGAGTCTAAAAGTCATTTCCGCCGAAATGGAGGTTCTTGCGGGTAAAAAAAAAACTGAAAATGTGTTGGGCGTAATGAATTATGAATAACGGTAAACAAGAGCTGATACAAAATTGTATTTACTATAAATAAACAATACCCTTTGACCAATACTTGCGAAATATGCATACAAATTTAATCAGATGACAGTGTTGATAAAATGGTAGGAATATCCAGAAAGAAATTCCAACGAGTGAATCTTTAAATTTTCCCTCAAACCCTATTTTGTGGATATCCATATAGAAATTCTCTTTGATTTCTCTGGTGTGCTGTTATATTAAACTACATTGATATTAATTTGATTTACAATCTTTGTTCATTTTGCAATGATTGAAGTTAGTTATTGAGTACAGTAAAAAAGCATGAGCATAAAACATCGTGCATTTTTAACTTTCAAAAGTATGGAAATATCTGATTAATAAATACTTATCCCATACCAGAAAGGGGATTGATCAAGACGAAGTTATTCCGAAGCTTCTTGTTAGGAATGTACATCACAGAATGATGCAGGAAGGGTCACACTATTGAAGCGATGTAATTATTTGAATTGATATAATCAATTAGGAAGGGTCAATATTAAATCAATTTAACCGATTTAATCAATTGAAATTGATTTATTCAAAGAACCATTGCACCAATTTAATCAGTTAACCGTTTTTATCAATTGAACCGATTTATCAAAGAACCATTAAACGATTTCATCAATTGAACCAATTTATTAAAAAAAAAATTTGAACCAGTTTATTCAATTTAACCGATTTAATCAATTGAGTCAAGTTAAGCAATATAATCTAATTAACCGATTTAATCAATTTATCCGATTTAATTAATTCAATCAATAAGGAACATCAAGGTTCAAATTAACAGTCGAAGCAGGTTTCTTTTTGTCCACAAAGCGTTCACCTTAATTGATCTGATTGAAGTTGAAGGTAACATACGTGTTAATTTTCCTTTCAGTGGATTTCTGACAAAATAGGCAATGCAGAACAAACTTGATGTATCCATCCGTATTATATTCAAAAATCTTCGTAAAGTTTTATCAAAATATAACTTGAATTCCATTTACATATTTTTCAGCAATAAATTTATGTATAAACTCAACACTTCTGACATTTATTGGATTTATACATTGAAATATAAGGTAGCTACATTAATGCAAGGTGACAATCACACGTTACCTGATGGCACATTCAACTTTTCTAATTTAAACTCCCTATCCAAGCAAAATTAGGTTCACGTCCTGTGAACTAATAACACTACAGGTTTTTGCAGATGGACATTCCCAAATGTTTACCTCAAATAATTCATAATATTGGCCGTCAGTTTGGAAAACAAAGACCGTACAAATTGGCCGTACAAAGACAGTTGCCCGTCTCTCTAGATGAAACCAGGAAATTTTATAGATAAAAAACCCTAATGAGACAACGAAAGTAATACTAGGGCTGAGGTCAGAACATACAGCACCCATGCTACAATATCGTTTGACAATACTGTTTTTTACAATCTTGTCTAGGGCCTTGGGCATAAGATCCGACGGCGTGTTTTGGTTTCACGGGCGCTCCTCAGAGACCATTAAACTGAAATATTTTATATTTAAGCTATGCACATTGTATTCAGCAGCATAATCGAAAATGGACTAATTTATTTCAACTGTTATTTTGACTGTTTTAGGCAATTATAAGTCCCATTTTCAGCCTAATTCTAAGGCGTGCAACATCAAACTATCTACAATCATGGAAAAATTGTTGCGACACTTATCGGAAAGTTTGCATGTTATTTCAAATGTTGTCCAAATATTTCGCTAGGATATACAGAGGCATGGAAAGCAAGTATCAATATTTTCCACTCATTTCACCAACATTAAACGGGGAACGGGGTAACGGGGTCTCCCAACGAGTTTTGTCCAAGATTGTTTAAAAAATATGTTGCAAACATAAGCGTTTTTTGCTGAACATTTGAGGGCTTTTTGAAGTATGGGAATAGTGTTTTGTTTTGTTTTGAAAGTTTGGATTTGTCGATAAGGGGGAGGCAAAATAAGACTTTGGAAGTGGGAAAATTAATATAAAGCTCATTATTTCACTGAAACAGCGCCACCCTAACGATTTACCATGAAAATTGAGT
>JAIGNY010001757.1:887500-895000 GCA_020152595.1 Chiridota heheva
TACAGACCAAAAGAGGATTCTTTTACTATGAGAAAAATGGTGCGCCTTTACGTTCATGTTATATAAAGGAATGTTCATATATCTCTTTATGTAGTCATGCGTATATAACAAACTGAGCTACGCTCTGGTTTAAATTTGGATTTGTTTACATGATGACAAATTGATGAGACTTTTATATTTTAATAAAATCATGCAATATTCGTTTGATTATTTTAGTACGAGATTAAACATATCTTTATTGATTTCTTTAAAGATCTATAGAGAGGTAGCAATAACTTGAACATTTTAAACCAATTATCAAAATGAAAAAATCCTATTAATTTGTTTATGTTAATTCATATTTCAATTCTATCCAAAGTTATTAAATGGGAACAGTTCAATATGACTAAGGAAGACTGTGGTTCTTTTCCTTACCCAAAATTAAGTTTAGTAGGAACAAAGTTTTTAGTGACTGAAATTTATCAGAGAAGGTTCAAAGAAATTACGGTTGCAGATTTGCCCCGGAAATTTGGGCCCCCCGGACCTTATTTCCCAAGTAATGTCTAGTAAATTTGTTCATTGGAAAATTTTATTAGGCAAACTGGTGTGTTCATTAGTTCCTTAATTTTGTGTTTTAAACTAAAAAGTGATAAGAAGTGGTTAGCTAACACACTAAAGAAAAAAAGGCGTGCTTTACGCAAAATGGCAGTGACATTTAGTGTGAAGGAAGAAGAAGGATAGTTGTTGTATTTCATAGGAAAAAGCGTGTTTCTTAGCGGACCGTATTCAAATTTACTGCACTGCTTAATTATCTGATGGCCCAAATGTCCTAGGAAATAAGGGCCGGGGGCCAAAATTTACTTCTACACCGGCTCCCTCATTCATCAAAAATCACCACCAAAACTTCATTAGCCATTAGAATATGTTTCCATATCAATACAGATATGCACATAAACAGTAATTTAGTATTGAAATACTGTAACATTTGTGGGTTGATTACACAGAATATTTGTTTTTGTGGAAAATCATCTTCTCATTGATAATGACCTAGTAAGCGGGCAAACAATTAACATAAGTATTATCCACAAAGTTTTTGTACTCACGAAATTTTTTTTTTTTTTTAAAGAGACTGTTGAAGTTTCCTAGCAGTGTGTGTGAGTCAAACAGCTTCATCATTTCATTCATTTTTTTTTTTACATCACACTTCCTAATCACGTCGGTAGTTTACATGGGTGTTTGGGATACTCAATTTAAGTTTGTGAGAAAGGCAAGACACGTAAACAAGGTCTGGAACTTTGTTGTGTTTAAGGAATGGAGGAGGATTGTATGGTGTGGTTGTGTGTGGATGTGGGTGTGTGTGTGCGCGCACGCGTCAACAGTTGCTATCACGGATTCAAAGTTCAAAGTCTCAGCAGAATAGATCAACCAAATATAGATTTAAATCATTTTTAGGTTTATTCTAATTATTTTCTTCATTGTGACAGTTTTCTGCCTAAAATTCAAACAAGTTTTTATCTTATTGTACAATATTCGGATCAGCGAAGAAGTGCTAAAAGCACGGCAACCTTTCAGTGTGCAGTTGGATTCCAAGCCACGTCAACCAGCCATTAAGACTTGTTCTGTAAATTTGTTTTGGGTTGGAGATGAGGAACCAGCATGTCAAGGTTAGATCTTGTGAATCTTTTATACAATGTTCGTTCTAGTTAATGCATCTTTATGTTCAAACAGAAGATTAACGTATTTAAAACGAAATGTCTCTTCAATACAATACTCGCATACGTTAGTTAGTTTAATCTAAAACGAAGCAGTTAACTCATATATTTCATTTTAATACAATTGTGTACTTTTTATTTTCTCCTAAACTTGCAAATGAAAGAACAAAAATCAAAATATATTTAGCTTCAAGGGATCAAGAAAATTCCTCAAACTGCTGAATTAATATTTACTATAGTATTTTTCCCTATAAATGAAGTATGGATTTTATTTAAAAAATATTCAGATACAATATATCTACATCAATTAAAAGAGTTCCGAATTTGCTTAACAACTCATCACATGTTTGATTGGCTGAATGAATTATCAGAAGTGTGAAACGTCTGGTTATTTTTGTAAATTCAAATTACACCGGAAGTGCTATTTAAATTCCACAAAGCCAAAACAATAGCTTGCTACCGGTACATACACCGGTACATTTAATGCACATTTGATATAGTGTAGTAGTTTCCTGGAGGGGAACTATAATTAATAACCCATCTATTGACCTTAACTACACTTCAAATTATATTTTCAAGATGATACATAACACAATGTTTTGGACACATACACACTTGATTAACTTCCAAACAAAATGAACTTCTCATTATTTTCAATAATTGACAAAGTTAAAAGAAAAATCAATAATATGAAGAACTAAGTCTGTCTCCTAAATTTCATGCTTGACAATTTTTAGGCTTTAGGATATAGCGTATATTGAATCATATATATAACCTTAGAGCTATTTAATCAAACTATGAAAGATTCTTTGATCATAGTGAACAAAAAATTAATGTTAGATTCAATCTTACAACTAAACGATTTTTTTAATCAACGATTACGTCTTAGTAATACATAGCAGGTTTAAATAACGGAAAATTTGTTCACTTTAAAACAATATTGCAGTTGTCAAATGTAAAACAGATGAGATCACGGCACCGAAAAATGGTAATGTTACAACAACTGGCGCCGGGAATGAGTTTGGTGACGAAGCAACGTTTTAATGTTACACTGGTTACGTCATTGATCCTGACTATACTACTCGACAGTGCAACGCAGATGGAACTTAGAGTGGCACCAATCTTTAAATTTCTGTCTTACTTTGTTTATCTTTCAATATTATGTTTGATATGAATTGCACTTCCATGTGTAAAACTGCAATTCTCAAAACACAATGCTACTTCTTAATTTTAATATTATTTCAACACGTAATCTTGCAAAAGTCATTTTAGGTAGAATGAGTTAGAATTATCGAACTCACTGCATCAAACTGGGAGATGTTTTTTAATGAAATACTTCACATTTTGTCTTTAACATTTCATAAGCAGTGGTTGAGTTATGATGTCTTGTCATTTTGACCGCCGTTTTGAGATAATGTAAACAGCTATAATATCCTATAATTTTGATCAGTTGCTTTATATCAATATTACAGTTGTCAAATGTAATGCAGATGAAATCACTGCACCGAATAATGGAAGTGTTACAACCACTGGCGCCGGGAATGAGTTTGGTGACGAAGCATTGTTTACATGTAGCACTGGTTACGTCATTGATCCTGACCATACTACTCGACAGTGCAACGCAGATGGAACTTGGAGTGGCACTAATCCCACATGCAGTGGTAAGTGAAATTTACAGCAGTAAAACATCCTAAGATAGCATTAAATCCTGTCTTCAATTACCGCTTACTGCTGTGACTTATGGAAAGGACAGCCAGCAAATCGTTATCCCTCACTCTACCAGGGCTTTGAAAAAGCAAGCCCAATTTTCGTAAGTTTTTCTATATGCATTTTTGACAACTTTCCTTTCATTTTCTTTCGTTACAAGTTTGGTTGAAATAGAGACTACGATATTTATCTTTTGAGTAATGAAAGCCAAATTAGGAAATATTGGACACAAATATGCAAAATAAGCAGTTTTTGGCGAAAATTGGTCAACAAATGGTCAATTTGTGTAAAAGTAAAACTTCTTGTTAAAATTAAAAACCGAAATTTGTTTTACATATTTAGATTGTTTATGAAAATTCCTTCCAATGATGCTAATCTATAATTTTTAGAAAGAAAGGAAAGATGAAAAACGCCAAAAATGATTATAGTCAAAAGTACCCTGAGAGCTGCAGCAGAAAACTAACTAGGCAGTGTTCACAGTGAGACTCGCACCCAGACCGCTCACGTGCTAGCCGCGTACATTTCCTCTGCACCACGTAGTCGTTGAAACGAATAGGTGAATAAAGGGTATGCCATTATCTATATATCAAATAAAAGAAAATTGCAAGCACTTTTGAACGGCCATTCAAAAAAGCATGTGCGGTGTACGGTTTGGGTATACGAGTTTTTGAAGAAAGAGAAAAACGGGTCAAAAATGGCAGAAATTCATGAAATTTTAAAGAAATTTCTCCAAAACAAACGAATGCAGGTACGGATTATAAACATTAGACCGGATACCAATACTGTCATGTCGTAGGACTTGCATGTTTGATTTTAAAGCAAAAATGTGATTTTGAAGTTATTGTCAGATTTAAAAAGAACATTTGTTGTGATTTTTTTAGCAATTTTTGAGTTTTACACTTTTCAAGGTACTTTTTCTAAACATTCTGTAATATGAGCCTTAATTAAAATGGAACATTGTATAAAAGAAATATCCGACTACTTTAAAATAATACCACGGTTACTCTTATAGGACTTTGGTAAAGTTCCTACTTTATTCTTTTAAAAAGGTGGCTTGAAAACGGCGACACTATCGCCGTGTGGTAGAGTAAGTGTAAATTTCTGTCTTACCTTTTTTGTCTTTTAAATTAGTGTTTGATATGAATTGCACTTCCATGTGTGAAGCTGCAATTTCCAAAACACAATGTTACTTCTTAATTTTAATACTATTTCAACTCGTACTCTTACAATAGTCATTTTAGGTAGAATGAGTATGGCATCATCGAACTCACTGCATCAAACTGGGAGAAGTTTTTAATAGAATACTTTATATTTCGTTTTTATCATTTTATATGCAGTGGTTGAGTTATGATGAACTGTCATTTTAACCGCCGTTTTGGGATTTGAAGCAACCATACTATTATATAATTTGGATCATTTACTTTAAATCATTATTACAGTTGTCAAATGTAATGGAGATGAAATCACTGCACCGAATAATGGAAGTGTTACAACTACTGGCGCCGGGAATGAGTTTGGTGACGAAGCATTGTTTACATGTAACACTGGTTACGTCATTGATCCTGACCATACTACTCGGCAGTGCAAGGCAGATGGAACTTGGAGTGGCACTAATCCCACATGCAGTGGTAAGTGAAATTTACAGCCGTGAAACATCCTAAGATAGCATTAATTCCGGTCTTCCATTACCGCTTACTGCTGTGACTTATGGAAAGGACAGCCAGCAAATCTGTAATCCTTACTCTACCAGGGCTGCAAGCCAAACTTTCGTGTTTTTTTTTTTATATGCATTTTTGTCAACTTTTATTTTGCTTTCTTTCGTAACAAGTTTAGTCGAAATAGAGGCTAAGATATTTATCTTTTGAGTAGTGAAAGCGAAATTAAGAAATATTGGACAAAACTATGCAAAATAAGCAGTTTTCGGCTAAATTTGGTCAACAGATGGTCAATTTTTGCAGAGGTGTAACTTCTTGTCATTATTAAAAATAGATTTGTTTTACATATTTTAGATTTTGTATGATATTTCTTTTCCAATGTATGCTAATCTATCATTTTTAGAAATAACAAAATTATGAAAAAACACCAAAATGGTTATAGTCAAAAGAACCCTAAAAGCTGCAGCAGAAAACTAACTAAGCAGTGGTCACGGTGAGACTCGAACCCGGAGCGCCCGCGTGCTAGCCAAGTACATTTCCTCCGCACACGTAGTCGTTCAATCGAATTTGTGAATTAAGGGGTATGCCATTATCTAAATCTCAAATGAAAGAATTTTGCAAGTACTTTAGAACGGCGCTTCAACAAAGCATGTGCGATGTACGGTTTGGGTACACGAATTTTTAAAGAAAAAAACTTGTCAAAAATTAGTGACATTTTGAAGAAATTTTTCCGTAACAAAATATTGCAGGTAGGATTATAACAATTACACCGAAAGCCAATACTATAATGTCTTAGGACTTGCATGTTTGATTTTCAAGCAAAAATGTGATTTTGAACTTATTGTAAGATTTGAAGAAAAAAACAATTTTTGTAAATTATTTAGCATTTTCTAAGGTTTACTCTTTTTCAAGGTACTTTTCCTAAAAATTATGTAATATGACCTTTATAAAAAAAACAGGTAAATTTTGTGAAAAAAATATCAGAGTACCTTACATTAATACCAAGATAACTTATATGGATTTTGGTAAAGTCCCTATCTTATATTCAGAAAAAGGTGGTTCGAAAACGGCGACACTGTCGCCGCGTGGTAGAAGAAGGTTACATTTCTGTCTTACTTTTTGCTTTCAAAATTATGTTTGATATGAATTACACTTCCATGTGTAAAGCTGCAATTCTCAAAGCACAAGGCTGACTTTTTAATATTAATATTATTTCAACACGTAATCTTGCAAAATTCATTTTAGTCATTTGTCATTTTGACCGCCGTTTTGGGATAATGTAAACAGCGATACAATTCTATGATTTTGATCATTTGCTTCTAATCAATATTACAGTTGTCAAATGTAATGTAGATGAAATCACTGCACCGAAAAATGGAAATGTTACAACCACTGGCGCCGGGAATGAGTTTGGTGACGAAGCATTGTTTACATGTAACACTGGTTACATCATTGGTGCTGGCCATACTATTCGACAGTGCAAGGCAGATGGAACTTGGAATGGCACAAATCCGAGATGCAATAGTAAGTGAAATTTACAATTTGTATCTTCTTTATTGTAACAGTCTTCTGCCATGCATTTCAAACAACACATTTCAAGGTTATTGTACAATATACGGATCAGCCTGGGAGTTCTAAAAGCACAACAATCCTTCAGTGTGCAATTGGACTCTTGCTGCGTCAACCAGTCATTAAGACTTACTTTGCAAATTTCTCTTGGGTCGAAGATAGAGATCCAGCTTGTCAAAGTTGGATCTTTTGCATCGTTTACACATTGCTCGTTATACTTTGGTATCCTTACACTATTCACTTATTTCAAGCGAAAAGTTTCTTAAATACCTTATTCACATATAACAGCTTTTATTTTCAAAATGAATTTATATTGGACTGGAATAATGCCTTCACATTGTCATCACACTCCTTCTTTGGTAGTTAAAAAAAGCTCTGTACCAGAATAGCTAGAAAACAAATTGTTTGCTCTTCTAGTACAGAGTGTATTAAGTACCAAATAAGTAGTATAATGGTAACGTGAAGGATTTATTCCACTTCATTTTGACAATAGAAATTCATTTTGAAAATAGAAGCTGTTATATATAATGTAAGTTAGTTTAAACAGAACCTTTTGAAGCCAAAATCCTAAATATTTCATCTTAATGAAAGCTTGCATCTGGCATCTTGGATAATGTAACCAACATACCATCCTTTATTTGTTGTAATTTACTTTCTATCAATATTACAATTGTCAAATGTGATACAGATCAGATCGCTGCACCGACGCATGTCAATGTTATAATCACTGGTGTCGGGAATGAGTTTGGTGAGAGGTCTAAAAATGTTGATGGCCAATCTTGAAGATTAATTTTTGCTAAATGCACCTGCAATCCCCTGTGTTATTTCAGGTATAGACGACATCTTCCTCATATGAGCCAATGGCCTTCAAAAGCTTA
>JAIGNY010001757.1:900000-972500 GCA_020152595.1 Chiridota heheva
TACGTCTCATGTAACACTTTTCTTGAAACGTGTTTAAAAAAGTAAATGTTTGGAATTATATACATGGTTTAATATATGTTTTAATCATTGCTTAGATGGACTTAATGTTTGTACACAATTAAATCCAATTTTTCAAAAAAGATGAACCTGAGCGAAAATTCAAAGATAATTGTTTGTCTTTATTTGTGTTTCTCCACAATTTTAAAGCAAGCGTTTGAGCGAAATGAGGCTGAGGCTGAGTGTCCTGGCCATACTGTATGTTATTGTACTCCGTATAGCAATTATGGTCCTCCGTTATACTACTTTAAGACTTTAAAAAATATAATAGGATGATTACGAACGATTTAGCATACACTACTAAATCTACGGTATTAAATCTAACACCACGGGTGTTACTTTGAACACTTACTGGGAGTCAGGAGAGGACTTCACCCATGGGTGTATCAGCACCTTACTTGGTGTTACTTATGTAACAAATGCAGCAACTATAACAAATGTACTACTAGCTTAGCAAACAGTTTTTGACATATATATATATATATATATATATATATATATATATATATATATATATATATATATATATATATATATATATATATACATATACATACATATATATATATATATATATATATATATATATATATATATATATATATATATATATATATATATATATATATATATATATATGAATATATATATATATATACATATATATATATATATATATATATATATATATATATATATATATATATATATATATATATATATATATATGTATATACATATATACATATATATATATATATATATAGAGAGAGAGAGAGAGAGAGAGAGAGAGAGAGAGAAAGAGAGAGAGAGAGAGAGAGAGAGAGAGAGAGAGAGAGAGAGAGAGAAGGAGAGCTGGAATTCATATTAGGAGACACCAGTATTTGGGACTATGGACTTATGATAATCAATTTCAACACCACCCATTGGAAAATGCATCCATACCTGTACTTGCTGATCATCGAAAATATCCCATATCTAGGATATATCGTGGAGTGTGCTGGGATAATCTTATTAACATTAAGACAGTTAGTAAACCAGTCCCTCTCTTCACTGACTCAATAAAGTTTACTTTATTAAATGCCCGATCTCTTTGTAATAAGTCTCTTGCAGTGAATGAGTTTATACAGGAACACAAGCCAGACTTTGCACTTATCACTGAGACATGGCTCAAGGATAACTTTCAAGTTGTTATCAATTAAGTTACCCCCTCTAGTTATAAACTTCTTCATGTTCCCAGACCTGGTAAGGCTCGAGGAGGTGGTGTGGCCCTTGTTTATAAGGACCCTTATCAGTGTAACTGTATTGATCCTTCAATAAATGCTACAACATTTGAATATATGGAAGTTTTCTGCCGCAGACCATCCCTTTGTATTGTCATTATTTACCGCAAACCATCCTCAACTTTAAATTCCGGCTCAGGAGTATCATTTATGGATGAGTTTATTCTTCTGATGCAATACCTAGCCACTAAACCAGGCTGTCTTTTAATTGGAGGTGACTTCAATATTCACTTTGAGGATTTGACTTGTACTGGTGTGACTGATTTCTGTGACATAATGGAGAGCACTAATTTGGAGCAGCACGTAAAGGTTGCTACTTACATCCATGACCACACACGCGACCTTATCATATCTCGTAAAGCTGACAATATTGTCCTTGACAATGTCAAAGTCTTTCCCAATGCTTTCTCTGACCACCATACTATATCCTTCAATATTCGTGAACCTAAATAACCTCCCTCTCACCAGGTTGTAACTCTTAGAAACTTCAAGTCTATGGATATCTCACAGTTTGTTGAAGACCTGTCTCCTGCACTCACTAAGACCTGTGAATCTTCAGATCCTACATCACTGGTCAATGATTTTAATGATGCTGTTAAGACCATTCTCGAGAATCATGCTCCGGCAATTACTCGTGTACCCAAAAGAAAAAGTGCACCATGGTACTCCATAGAGATACACCGCCAACGACAACTTAAGAGATCCTTAGGAGGAAGGCAGACAAGCATTCCTCAGATGAAAACCTGAACTGTTACAAATCTCATTGCCATTTACTCATTGAGAACATTAGACAGGCAAAGTCTGATTACTACACTGATGTTTTAGCTTGTGGAGATCAAAGAACAACACATTATGTTGTCAGCTTCCTTCTTAGGTGTAACGAACCAAAACTCCCAAATATGGGATGTAATCAGACTCTTTGTGACAGCTTCAGCGGCTTCTTTAATTTTAAGATTAACACAATTGTAAATGAAATATCTAATTTGGTTGCAACGGAAGGGCTATGCAGACCTATCATTCCACCTAAGTGTCTACCTTCTGTTGTGCTATCTGATTTTAAGTTAATAAGTTGTAGTGATTTAAAAGATATTATTCAAGCTGCTCCTAACAAAAGCTGTGGTTTGGATACAATACCAACATGGCTTCTAAAAAAGTGTTTGACATGCATCCTACCTCACTTGTGTAATATTGTGAATTCATCCTTGTCCTCTGGTGTCTTCCCATCTGCTTGGAAGACAGGTTTACTTATCCCAATTCTTAAAAAACCATCACTAGATCCTAATAACCTTGCTAATTACAGGCCGGTTTCAAATTTAAACTTTGTCAGTAAACTTGTGGAGAGAGTTGTTTTACATCAATTATGCAAACATATTTCTAATCAAGGTCTGGATTGCAAAATGCAGTCGGCCTATAAAGCAAGACATAGCACTGAGACTGCTCTAATGAGAGTTCAGTATGATATAAGTGCACAATTTGACAACAATCAGGCAGTTATGCTGGTACTCCTAGATCTCAGTGATTTGAGGGATAGGTGGCAGCACTAAAAATAGCATTAGTGGTGGGTGGCAACGGCGCCCTCCACCTGAGGTGGCGCAGGTGTTTTCAGGTGCATTGAGCAAGAGGTTTGTCTTCAAGGTTGGCCATGGGGGTGTTTGCGTGACATGGGGCCATTTTGGTGCCATGGCTGTCCTGTTTGTTTTCGACATACCTTGTATTCTATTTTCTTCTGCATATTTGCAGGTCAACACATGTATATTTTGCAGGTATGGACCCTATATATATATATATATATATATATATATATATATATATATATATATATATATATATATATATATATATATATATATATATATATATATATATATATATATATATATATATATATATATATATATATATATATATATATATATATATATATATATATATATATATATATATATATATATATATATATATATATATATATATATATATATATATATATATATATATATATATATATATATATATATATATATATATATATATATATATATATATATATATATATATATATATATATATATATATATATATATATATATGTATATATATATATATATATATATATATATATATATATATATATATATATATATATATATATATATATATATATATATATATATATATATATATATATATATATATATATATATATATATATATATATATATATATATATATATATATATATATATATATATATATATATATATATATATATATATATATATATATATATATATATATATATATATATATATATATATATATATATATATTTATAAAAGATAAGTTCCTTTGCATTGGCTATTACAAACAAAACAAATTGGAAAAAATGACAATGTTTCTAGCCAACAGATTATTTAAAAACAAATATTTCGAAAACTCCTGTTTTTTCTTCACACCACTGAAGAAGGAAACAGGAGTTTTCGAAATATTTGTTTTTAAATAATCTGTTGGCTAGAGACATTGCCATTTTTTCCTAATTTGTTTTATATATATATATATATATATATATATATATATATATATATATATATATATATATATATATATATATATATATATATATATATATATATATATATATATATATATATATATATATATATATATATATATATATATATATATATATATATATATATATATATATATATATATATATATATATATATATATATATATATATATATATATATATATATATATATATATATATATATATTTATATGTATATGTATATGTATATTCATAGCGGTAGAAGAGGCTCAATGATATGATATAGGCCTATGCACAACATATGATGTTTTGTTTTGGGGAGGAGCTGTTGATAAACTCACCTTGAATAAAATCATATTCATATTAAAAACACCTTCACCTTCAATTATAAATAAAGGGAGGGGAAGGGGGGGCTAAAGCCCGCTTCCCATTCTCAGCTCTGTGGCCACAGTGTGCGAATTTCTCAAGATGAAGGGCATGGGGCAGGGAAGGTTGTGGGGGTGTAATGAACAAATAAATCCCGGTTCGAACCATGAAGCTGCCGACTTTGGGGATAACATACTGAACAGACCGTTTTGTAGGCATATCATTAAAAATACCAATGAAATGTAAATTAAACAATGGGCTGAATGGGTGGGAGTGGGAAGAGATAGAACAAGAATGTGACATTAGTGATCCGCGTCGAACCCACAAGGTTGTGATGCCTGACATTGGGTGAAAAATCCCCTAACCCTACAAAAAAAACGCCATCAATACTGGTTCAAAAAAGGATCATTTTGAGTATGAATATGTTTACAAAAAATCGCGTTCAATCTATGGGAAAAGGGATTTCACGCGACAAACCAAATACAAAACATCATATATCGTGCATAGGCCTGTATCATATCATTAAGCCACGTGAATTGGATTTTCCCACCACAATTGTGTGTGTGGGATTAGGAGGGGTTACAACATAAAATTTACTGAGCCCACTGAAAGTGGAGCGGATGGGGGGGGGTGGGGGGGGTCATGAAATAAAACTAAGATACAATAATTCAACGTATTAAAAAAAAGGAACCCCCCCCCTCCTCCCCCCAGGATAATCCAATCTATGAGATTAGCATGTTACACAGCACCCTAAAATGCAATAGAGCCACAGTATGTGGACCAGTTCCAAGGAAAATGTTTTTTTAATTTCATGATTTCTTTATTTTCTGATTGCAATTACATTTTTCATGTAAAATTTTGTATATTCAAGGCATTTTACGTTATTTTTTTTCAATTTTGATCAAAAGAGTATTACATTTTATTTGATCACCAATAATTTTGCATAACTTGTTGGCTTCGTAGGTAGAGCTAACATGTATTTCCCAAGTAAGTCAATTTGCCCTTAATGCATTAAGCTAAGACTAGAATAATGAAGCTAAGACTAGAATAATGGTGTATGTAACAACAAATTTCATCATTCTCTGTGCGCACGACAGAACATTTCATTTTACACATTTTTTAACCATAATTTTTAGTGAAACTAGTCCCATGACTACAATTTTTAAACTTACAATAAAATCTTGACACAATATCAAAATTAAATCAAAATTACACTGCTAGACGGAAAACATATTTGCAGTTCTTCTTTTACCAAAAAAAAAAAATTATTAGCAAAGAACAAATATTTGATAATTTCCAAATTTCTTATGAGTAAACAAACAATATGGCATTATGGCTAGAAAATTCACCCTCACAAATAGCATTACAATTTCTTAAAGAGTTCAGTGAAAACAATATTGATGCTTGTTATAGATGGAAAGCAATAGGTTTTACAAATTTTTGGTGGTATTGGTAATTTTTCTATGAACACGGAATTGTTGTGAACGTTTTCCTTGGAACTGTTTTTTTCTCTTAACTGGCTCACATACTCCAGTTCCACGACTAATGATTAAAAACGTGGACGATGACCACATCAAACACAATTAATATCAAGCCGCGATAAACCGTATATACTTACAAATATAAAACAAAGTTAAACGAACTCTAAACATTTTATTTTCATGATTTTTCACTGTTATTTTAAATTCTCGCAAGTAATCCATCTTTCTTTGTCACATTTTGAACTTTGAATAATTAAATAGATAGCCATGCGATTATAAAATACCGAATGCATCATTTATACAACGCATAACATGTTGGAGGGAATAAAAACGCGCTCTGATGTATAATGATGCCGGTACACATAATGAGATAGCAGAACGCACAAGTAAAATCGCGCGGATAATATGCTACACGCCGAACCGTGCACACGTCCGGAATTAAATTTCATTTAAGTTTACTGTAATCTCTTCTTTGCACGACCTTCGCCTAACGGAATTTTTAAACCACATCTGTTTGGTAATTATAGTACATTATTTAAGGCGAAAATGACAATTTTATACGCAAACAAACCGGAAAAATGGATTTTTGCAATGTGTCTTTTTGATGTCTACGGATGCAAACCAAGAGGGTATTTTGCAAGGCGCTCGTTGCTTGTTTAATTTCATTGTGTCTGTGATTGGAAAATTAACGACACCGTGCGTGGTGCACACAATGTGAGGAACTAGATAGCATGGGGGAACCTTATTTTGTGCACTTAAGAAAGAAAATGGCAAAAAGGTATTATAAAAAAGATAATTGTCCTTTAAACCTTCTTTGAAGGTGACACTAAAATTCTCATCTTTGTAACGGTCATGAATAAAAAAGCAACTTTTTATGAAAAAATCGAGCTTTTATATTTCACCTTAAGTTTGTATTTTATGGGATGCCATGGACCGTTTATTTTATGGATCGGCGACCACTAAAAACCGTTAGTAACGTTCGGCATTCAAGTAATGTGATTAGAATACGCAAAGAAGGAACTGCTTATACAAATAAGACACAACTATAATAGCTGGATTAACCTGATGCTTTTTTGAAGAATTTGAACTCCACATTGTAGAAATGCATTCCATCTTGAAATAAATACCACGGGAATGTATTTGCCTTAGTAATTTACATGTATTTAGAGAGAGACCATGCAACGTATCAGGCAGTGTAAATTATGATACATTTTTTCTCAACAAGTCTTAAAACGATAAATGATATCAACCTAAGATTTGGTCTTCATGGAGAGCTGGTCATTGTACTTGACAAATGACGGTTGTTATCCTACTAGTTGTCCGTCCCATTATTTCGAAAATCCATTGTAACAAATTCCACGATGCTGCTGCAGATGGAATATCTCAGGAACTTACAGGTTGTGTAGGTAAAGTAGATATAATATTCTCATCATTCTCGAAGAATGGAACAACAAGATTGTTTTTGTATGATGTCGTGGTGAAGTGAGGCTTGGGTGTATCCACCAAGTCCAATTGCCTTATGAATCCATCTCTTTGTTACAAACCTTTCTGATTAAACGTAACCGTTGTTAGAATCCACTTTAAAATAGTGGATTATAATACTACAAGTCATTGTCATCAAAGTTTATGGAGAAGAAATATCATTCAGGATGAAAATATGTGATGTAAATCTATTTTTTATTCAGCTGACATGATTTTAGGGAGTAACTCACTAATCGTATCATACTGGGATGTTAGTCACACTCAAATGAAAATTAAAACACATACGGTTTTGTTCAGTACTGTAAAGAAGTTGGACATAAGAAGTCATACATAACTTTTATAGTTATGGACAAAATGACAAACAGAACAATTAGATATATATCTTATGAAAAACCCAAGGAAGGAAAGAGTAGGTGGATGGATATTAATACACACAGGTGGGTGATAGTAAGCTATGTTGGTGATGGTAGGTGAACGGGGCACAGTAGGTGAATAGAGGATGTTAGGTGAATAGATGATAGTAGGTAAATGCGGAAAGGTAGGTGAATGGGGCATGTAGGTTGATGGAGGACCATAGATTTATGGGGTTAAATAGGTTGGTAGAGTGAATGGCTTTAATTAGTACTGTCGGTAGGGAATCTGGTATTGATGTGAGTTTGATGCAACTATAATAGTTTGTAGAAAATAATTGGACATTATGGGTGGGAGATACGGAGGGATCAGCAATAGATCGAATATCAAGTAGATCAAGATTAAAGCGTCAGTGGGAAATGGGGAAAGATGTGGAGACATGTTATCAATGGCGAGCAACTTTGCATCTTTTTCGATTTTTTGTTTCAATGTAATTTGGTTAAAAATTATTTTATTTACCAAAGAAGAGGATGTCATTTTCCAAACGTAACGTCATTTTTTTTATAATTTCGAGAATACGCATGCCCTTAATATGGCATATCAATAATTTGTATTAAATTATCATTAGACTGCAGCTTTGGAAGTATCCTGTGCTATAAATACCAGTCAATAACTGTAAGCTACTAAAGCTCTATCATATATTAGTTTACATTTCTTTAATTTATTGATTACTTTTGTCGTGGCTGAAAAAAATACAAAAGCCGTTATTATTAGAAACAAATATTTGGGCTTGGTATACATGGCAGCTGTGATATTGTATTTCTACTTTATTTGTTAAATTTGTTCATTTTGAAGCCGTTTCTTAAACCCTGCTTTAAATTTAATGGTGACATTTGCAGGATTTAATTTTGAGAATTTCAAAATAACTAATTGAAAGTCTATTAGCATATTGTTTCGTCTGTAAACTTTAATTACTTTTTTTTATTACCATTTCAGATGCTATATTGTGTTTATACATACTCCAAGCATTACATCATTTATTATGTTACATCTTTATTATTATTTTTAATTTGACTTTAAAGCGGGCTTATAGCTATCATATAACAACATTTTTATTTTCAATCATTTCTCGGGTGGAGCAAATTTGTATGTTTTCCGCAGCATTTCCGATTAATCTATTTTTTGCTTTTATTTGTGTTATTGAACCATCCTATTGATTATAATTATTCACCTTGAGTTGAAATGAAAGAATTGCAATCAGCCAGGTATGTATTATACAATCAGTATTGGTACGTGTTATGTAGCAACATTTGGTTTGTAAAATGTTTTGCTACATTCATTGAACCAATGTTTTTTGGATCCTTATGCCATAAATAATATTTCTAGGGTTGTATCCATTTTCTAATGTCCGGTTTAGCAGCCATTTTGAATTTTAGAATGGCCGCCATTTTATATCGTAATTTTGTATGCAGACCATATAAAAACAGCCCCACTGTTGAAAATTTGTGCTCTAGATAGTTGGATATCATTTAAATCTCACAGAATGAAACTGGGATCAATCCCTAATGGCAAAAGAGAACCTTATTACCTATCATTTTTGATATCAAAATGACATCCATTAAGATACCATTTAATATGACATTTGTATAAATCTAGACAATTTCTTATTTTATTTCAACAGTTTTTGCCTATCATTGTGGGGTATATTTTTACCTAAGACGGCAAGATAGCAGATTTAGGATCAATTTTGGAAATTAAATTCGAGAAACCAAATAGCAGCTATCTTACAATTAACAAACAAACAATATTTTGCACTGATTTTAGCATATGTTTTTAGATTACAGAACATGATAATTATACAGTTTGTACTTGGTAAGTTATAAACTTTGATGTATGTTTACTGATTATCAGTTGATTACACCTGTACAGTGTACACACCATCAAACATGTGTGTGTGTGTGTGGTGGGGTAAGGGAGGAGAGGTGGTGGGAGGTTCTAACGAAAGCTTTGATATTACGTCCATAGTTATTTCGGAAGAAAAAAAATGTTGTAAAAAAATCTAAATGAAACCAAATGTTAAAAGACTCCTATGATAGGTACCTATAATTCTTTCGATTATTAGATTTGAAAATGGCCGCAGCCATTGTGCATTGTTCGGCTGATTACACCTCTGCACACACAACATGTACTATTGATATATCTATGTCACTTCTTAGTAATTGTGCACACTCTTCGTGAGGGAATAGGTTGAATGTTATGCTTAGATGGGACAAAATGTTTTTACGTTAACTTAAATTAGAGAAAAAAAGCTCATTTTAGTTGGGCCCATGCATGAATCAGTTTAAAATAACCCTTCTTGGTACATGTTTAAGATGTTCTGCCTCAGGTCCCTCCATCACCCCAGCTGAGCATGTGGATTCTACCTGGTTTTTGTTACAATTTGGTTTGGCATACTGTTGTGGTCCAAACTGAGAAAGTTCTCATGGCATCAGGTGTGTCAGCGTTTAATTATAAGAGCACACTGTAACGATAAATGCAACCTGTTTTCTTGTATCTGAGATTTTATTTGTCCAACGGATGCAGCATATTCCCAGAGGCATTAATTGTAGAAAGTTTTGATATTCTTTTTGTCAATTGTAACCTCATTTATGCAATTTGAGCTGTGTATATCAATAATCCGTGTACTACTATGATTTCCAAAAATGTACTGCAGTCGTGTGGAGGCTTCCATCACTTCCACATAACCCTGATATGATATATTTTTGAACTTCATTGTCCTTGCTGATAAGATCCGCCGAGAAATAATCAATAATAATGCTCAAGTGAATCACCACCACTTGATGTTTAATTTAAGTATGTTAGTCAATTTAAAAGACATCTCTGGACCCATCCCTTTCGGTGGATATATCTTCCTCATTTAAATTTGAAAGCAAAAGTACGACCCCACTTGTACTCGTTGGATCCTCCTATCTTGTCCTTCCTCTGAGTATGTATGTAACCCATAGCTGATCAGTCGATCCATTTTCCCCTGATGACACTATCATATGCAATATGATCATGCAATATGATTATAGACCTTCTGTTTCAGATTGATGATTGTCGATGGGACTTTGACAATTGCTAGGGGTGCATGGAATCTCTTCTACCTACATGGAAGATATCAGTTGCCAGTTTTTAATAAGGCCATTTTTCAACTATATGACAATCAATCCATTGGCCCATGCACTAGGGGTGTTATTATTGTTCCAGATGCTCTTAAAGAGGTCATGTATGGACTGCCTTTGTTATTGTGTTGTGGCAAACCTTAAAAATCTACTTGGCTTTTCATGGATTTAATGACACTTCTTACTATAGCTTGCATAAGAAGCTGACAGATTAGACTACGGACGGTTTAACAATTTACGGAAGCGTTGGATTACAGGATGCTGCAAAGTGTGACATTCTCTGCTTGCGTTCCTCATAAGGGGTCTTTCTAGATTTGGTCTGGACCTTGTCAGGGTCATTTTGGCAAATCAGTGTTCTGTAGTATTGGTCATCAGATTACTATGATGACAAGAAAATCTTGGCTAAAGCACCCAATGAATACCGTTGATCACCTTAAGGTGGTTTACTCCCTACTCTCTTGAGTTGTAAGTCTGAGAGTGAAATGTAACATATCCAGAGTAAATACAAAGTGATAACTTAAAAAATTCTTCTTGAGCAATATAAACAATTATTGCATTTTTCCAAATTGAAACCGGCTTAGATGGCAGGATACATCATCTTAATCAATCAATCGCCATAGTGGTGTAGTTAGTTGATATAGCGGTGTAGATACTTGATATAGAGGAGTACATGCTTGATACAGTAGTTTAGATACTTGATATAGTGGTATATAAGCTAGACATAGTAATATAAATGCTTGTTATAGTTGTGTCGATGCTTGGTATATTGGTGTATATGCTTGGTATTGTGGTGTAGATGCTTGTTATAGTGGTGTAGATACTTGGTATATTGGTGTAGATGCTAGATATAGTGGTGTAGATACTTGTTATAGTTGTGGAGATGTCTTGTGTAGATGCTAGATATAGTGGTGTAGATACTTGTCATAGTTGTGGAGATGTCTTGTGTAGATGCTTGATGTAGTGGTGTGTAGATGCTTGATTTAGTGATGTAGATATTGATGTAGGAACCTGTATATGAAAAATACTTCAATTAAACTAGTACGATTTTGAAAATATTTATTCAAAAGACGTTACCACATGGAAGCTGATGAAGGACATGTTTTGTTTTTATGCGCTGATTTTCAGTTTGTGATTAGAGTTCCTTGAGTCTTATTGGCTTATTGCCAGTCCAACAAAAACGAAAACATGTGGATATTATTGGAGACATAAATCTAAGATATTAAAATTTATTCCATGCTAACAAATCTGAGGGTAATCAATCAACAAAAAATCCATCGAAAGAGCGTGCTTGAGTAAAAGGCTATCGTTTGTTATGTTTTGTCTTGGATTTCTATCTATGACATTCCAAATATTAACCTTATTTTCATATTTAAAGATCTTAACGGTCTTTCGGCGAAACTCCTTTAAAACAGATTGCCCGTGACTGAGATAAGTATAAGGCTGTCATTTCCACCATTTTTACTTGGATTTAAATCGTCGGTTACATAAATGATCCATGCGCATTCCAAATTCCTAAAATGTATTGTCATAATAGATTTGGCTTATCGTTTCATATTTTACCATGACTGAATATTCATATCATACAAAGCAATGCTTTAAGCGAAATGTAAAATATAAGCAACATCACATTTCTTTAAAAAAACATACTAAATTTTAAAGAAATGTATACAAATTGTAAGAAATGTAGTACACGTGCCATCCTAATTTAAAACATTTTACTTAAAAAGAGTACGAAACAAGCTGTTTTTATACACTTTTTGGCAGTTGGAATTTTTCTTTTTTTTTATCATATAATTCAAATATTGTAATTACGTCTTATGTAACACGGTTCTTGAAAGGTATTTAAAAAAGCAAATGTGTGGAATTATATACATGGTTTAATATTTTTGTAATCATTTCTTAGCTGGACTTAATGTATGTACACAAATATTGGATATTACATCAGATTTTTCAATAAAGTTGAGCCTGAGCAAACATTCAAAATGATTGTTTGTCTTATTTTTGTGTTTCTCCACAAAAAAATAAATTAAGAGTCAGAGCGAAATGAGGCTGGGGCTGAGTTTCCGTGTCATACTGTATGTTATTGTATTTTTTAACTCCGTATAGCAATTATAGTCCTCCATTATTCTACTTTGTTCCATTGGTTCTGTCATTATTTCTCTCGTCTCACGTTATATGAAGAGGTTCATAAAGTCAAAGCTTTTCCCGAGACACACAACAAATTAATACCCCCAAAACAGCCCAAAAGTGCTGCTTATAACAGGAAAATATAATATAAAGTTAAGCAAAATAATGGTCAAGGCAAGTATCTGAAACAATCTCTGAAAGGATGAGTCGAGTATCAAGAGATGTACCCACTTCCGTATATTATTTATGACCTAAATTTACCTTAACCAATTAGTTAGCTCAGGCTCAATTGTCAGAATATCCGCATACCCGTCGGTATAGGTCAAAGAATTTCAAAATGTGGTGTGCTACCTCTCTCTTGGTGCTCAACATAAGATTTTGGAGCAGGGTTATATTACAGGCTTGTGTGAGGTATGTTGGTTGCAGCTTTGAGCCACGAAAGTTTCCATTGTAAAGCATTTTAAGAGCACTTTATAAGAACAACGTATTATTAACCTGCCGACTGTAATTTTGTCACTATTTACCGGGTGATTTTATTATTTCTCTTTTCGTTTTGTTGGTTTAAGAAATACCTACATTTCATCCAAAACTCAATGAAATGAATACTTAGATCTTTAAAAGCTTTACCCGACCCAAGAAAGTCTGTCAGAGGAAAATGTCTTGTTGCTGCCATCAGAATGCTGATTCTAAGAAATGATTGCCAACGATTGGAAAGCTTTAGGAAACATTTTCGAAAATTAGGAAATGGAGAATTATGGGGCTACTCCATTTTTCCATGTGCACAAACCGACTTCTTTAAAATTTCAAAATATATCAGAGTTCAGGGGACATCTCACAAATTTTCACATAACTAATTTTTAAACAAAATATAGGATTTACATTTTTTAAAGAAATGATTAATAATAGAGTCCATGCATATATAAAAATTCCATGATTCTAAGCGGATGAGAGTGCTTGACTCCCTTGGATGAAAAACCAGTCCATTGCTGGTCAACTCTCCACCCAAAACTTGTTCTCATTCCACAGATGAGTAAGCTGGAGAAAATAAGATAAAGTGTCTCGCTGAAGGACAAAGCACAGTACCCTGCACAGTACCCTGGCTGAGATTCGAACCCAGAACCTTTGAAGTTCGAGACCGATGCCCTAACCATTGGGCCACAGCACACAATTTGATAGGATGTGCAAAGAGTATATTGATCAGCAATGCACAGCAAAATGTACCACGATACTTAGATACTCGCATAGAATAGCCGAATCATAATTTATAATAAAAAACATCTCAATTTGTTAAAATCCTAGAAAATTTATACCAAATCAATACCTTTCGCCGTCGCAATATTTGTTGCCGAAGAAAACTTGTGTCTACACGGTAAAATGCTGTGAAACATTACGACAAATTCTTGCTTTACTTTGGTTTCAACTAAAAACAGTAAAAAAAAAAAAAAATCCAGCTAAAAAGGTAGCAACGATTGTATGGAATTAACATTCTCAAAGCATGAAATTTCGTGTTTTTGTTTTTGTCTAACTAGTGGTTTATTGATACAAACCATTACTATGATACTGGAGTAAAGGGAGGCTTTAAAATCTGAAAATCTTTACAAACTTTGTTATAATTTCACAAAATGAAACTCTACTATGATATTGAAGAGAAGAGAGTTTTACAATGCAAACTATGGTTAAAGGATATCCTTTTCGTTGGATCTAAATATCAACAAATCAAGCTTCAAACCTACACATGGCACGGTAATAGTTTTGAATGAAGATTAGATTAAACACCTTTGTAGGTTAAAATTGTCCTCGTAATTGGTAAATGTTACTTCAATGTCCATGTGACGGCATTCGCAATAGATCTAGGTGGAAGGTAGGTTCAGAGGTATCGTTTATATTCCAATGCCCAGGATACAAAAACTACGTGTATTGACAATATGATGCACTTAGATAATCTTCAGCAAGAATTGATAATGCATGACAAAAACAAAATCATGTTTTGGCAATCACAAGAATCCAGAGATTTATTATTCCCATTTTAAGAAATTTCATTTGTTGTAGAGTGAAAGATAATAAACATGCGCATCAATCCAGAGAGCTTTTTTTTAACTCTTTCGTTTGTTCTGGGATCAAAACACAACGATAAAATCATACTTTCATTTCAATTGAATACACTGATGAAGTTTAAGAACAACTAGGTGAGAATCAGGTAAGAACTAGGTAAGAACTAAGTAAGAGCTAGGTAAGAACTAGGTAAGAACTAGGTAAGAAAGAAGCTAGGTAAGAACTAGGCAAGAAAGTGTAAGAACTAGGTAAGAAAGGTAAGAGCTAGGTAAGAACTAAGTAAGAACTAGGTTAGAACTAGGTAAGACTAGGTAAGGCAGGTAAGAACTAGGTAAGAACTAGGTAAGAGCTAGGTAAGAACTAAGTAAGAACTAGGTTAGAACTAGGTAAGAGCTAGGTAAGTGATAGATAATAACTAGGTAAGAGCTAGGTAAGAACTAAGTAAGAACTAGGTAAGAACTAGGCAAGAACTAAGTAAGAACTAGGTAAGAACTAAGAACTAGGTAAGAACTAGGTAAGAAAGTAAGAACTAGGTTAGAACTAGGTAAGTGATAGATAATAACTAGGTAAGAGCTAGGTAAGAACTAAGTAAGAACTAGGTTAGAACTAGGTAAGAACTAAGTAAGAACTAGGTAAGAACTAGGTAAAAACTAAGTGAGAGCTAGGTAAGAACTAAGTAAGAACTAGGTTAGAACTAGGTAAGAACTAAGTAAGAACTAGGTAAGAACTAGGTAAGAACTAGGTAAGGACTAGGTAAGAACTAAGTAAGAACTAGGTAAGAGCTAGGTAAGAACTAAGTAAGAACTAGATTAGAACTAGGTAAGAGCTAGGTAAGAGCTAGGTAAGAACTAGGTAAAAACTAGCTAAGAAGTAGGTAAGAACTAGGTAAGAGCTAGGTAAGAACTAGGTAAGAGCTAGGTAAGTACTAAGTAAGAACTAGGTAAGAACTAGCTAAGAACTAGGTAAGAACTAGGCAATAACTAGGTAAGAACTAGGTAAGAACTAGGCAAGAATTTTTAAAAGTTGGGATATAAATTTTAATATTGATCATTCATATTCCTTTCTCGGTGAAGCTCTCGGCAAAGCTCTATTTTGGGTAATTTTGAAGAAATACGTCCGATTGGAAGAGACTGTCCACCGTACTTTGAAGTAAAAAGAGGGAAATGTCAGAACTAATTACTGATGTTGAAATAAAGAACGACATACACCATCAGGGATTATTTCTGAGATCTCCAGGGATTGTCCATGAGATCATCAGGGATTATCCATGAGATCATTTGCTAAAGTTAAAAAGTGTTTGTTGCTACTCCTTTCTTAGAAATACATGAAGATGACTGTACGGGTACTCTGGTGGGTGCTGGAAACAAACACGATTGTTGGTAAGTCAGAACGTCCCATCTTGGTGAAAATGAGGAACAATAGAAACAATTCAGTATTCTGGTTGCTAAGGCAAGTTGAGAAGAGTACGTGACGATATTATTCAGATTTTTAAGTTCCTATCTGGTAGTGATGCTTTGACTTCCTTTTATTTCTTGCATGTTTTAGCTAATCCTGATGTGACACGAGGTAACAATTTGAAGTTGACCAAAGAGTTCTCACGCATAGATATTCGGCGTTTTAGCTTTTCGCAAAGACTTGTTGATGAGTAGAATGGTTCGCCTGAGTGGGTAGTTAGCTCCAATTCTGTTCACAATTTCAAAGTCAACATTGATAAGTTCTTTACTAACTCTGGGCGTCTTTGATTTTTGTTTGTGGTGGTGGTGGTGTTGATGTGGGCTTTTGTTGGGTGACTAACCTTTCTTATCCCGTAATCTTGTTATCGTATGTTAAGTTTAAGCTGGCAACAATGTATAAACTTCAGCTTCGGGCAAACACTTCAGGATTTATACTTTTAAGGAGCATTATGCCAAAATACGTTCCTATAAATCTAATTCACAATGAGCCAATATGATCTCATTAATAAAGTATGTGTGTGTGTGTGTGTGTTTGTTTGTCTGGGTGGGTGGGTTTGTGTCACACAACACACTGTACATTACAACATATCCCAATCTTTCGTGTTCTGGTTGGAAAAGAATCCCAAACTATTCGTTTGTACCATAAGTTTCAATGAAGCAGATGATTAGTTATATGCTACCTTGATTGCCTGCTACCTTGATTGCCTTGTACGGACTTTTAAAGTTAAAAAGAAAATCAAGCCATAGATTGAGACACCGTTACGGGATTACAAGAAAGGGAAGGGGGGGGGGGGGTAAGAACGGGGAGGGTAAGAGTTGGGGCGTTAAGATAGTTGTGGCCCCTTTTCGTGGCTTTAAAGTGAGTATTCCAGTGTCATTCTGAGCTTTGCTCGTTTGGCTTGTTTGTAGTAGGTCGGTGTAGGCCCAATAGTACTACAGTGCTGTTTGCGTGAATATTAATGCACAGAGCGAAGTGTCAGAAGTAAGGGTTTGTTCACGCCAGACCAAATGTTGTGCATGCGCCTCATTACGAGGGATATGCGATTGGAACTGCCCGTCCATTGGAGAGGCGGGGCGACATAATGGGATGAGGACCACGCCTACCCGCGTGGAGCATGATTACAGGCAATTGGTGTGTTGCTGGAAGTTGTAGGGGCGGAGAATATGGGAGATAGAGGGGGTGAAGGGGGATATTTTTTTTAATATTAAATGGTTGGGCGGGAAATACAAAGTATGGGCAGAAAGAGGATTGAAAACTATAGAGATCACGCCATGTCCAATAATCACAGGATGCGGGAATGATTAGTTGAATTTTCTGTCGAAAAAAAAGTTACGTGGGCTTAGCAAATGAGAGACAACAGCGAAATGTAGCCACGTACTCCACTAGTATGAATTGGTCGGAGATTGACATGTGAAGAAACATGTTGTCCCACAATATTCGTAAACGTGTTTATCCCGCGATAGGTCTTTGCCAGCTCAAAGCAGCAGGCACCTCAAATTAAGTGATGGAAATATGCAGAAATAATAGATTGATTAATATTTGTATCCTTTTGTTGCAGGTCTTTGTGTGTCGCCGTTACGTGACAATTGTGCATCTTTTTATATTTTTGAATTCTGTAAATCATAAAAATCATAAAATGTTTTCGGCAGGTCAACTGTCCTCACGTAAAATTGGGCATAATTTAAGGTTTTTGAAACATTTTGATTATTTTAGGTAAGTAAAATTTGTATAAACATCTCAGTTTTTTAAGGATATTTGGCTACAATTCAGTCTCAATAGATACAAGAGAAATTTTAAAAAGTGAATTAATTGATTTGTCGTACCTACGCAGATATTGTTCACAGTTTTGAAATTGGTTCTTTAGGACATAGATTGTAATTTCTGCAATTTTTTGAATTTTGAAAATCCTAAAGGCAAGATATTGTGTTCTTTTGGACAGTAATACACAATAACAGTCAGCGTTTCTGACCATGCACACTGTACATACATACTTAAATAGAAATAATCCACACCCGTATGTAACATAAAGATATGAATATCACAATTTTACGAACATAACTGAGACGAGATTGGTCTCTTTAAACTATATAAAACGTTTTTTTTTTTTTTTTTTTTCTTCATGGCGGGTAGTTATTTGTTGCCGTCACGTGACAATTGGGCGTCTTTTAGTATGTTAAAATTGTTAAAAGTCTTAAGCAAAAAACAAATCAATTTTTGGGCCAGGTCTTTATGTGTTGCTGTCTTCACATGATAATTATGCATCTTTTAAAAGATTGCGCAAAATGCTTGCATATTTTAAATTTTTCGAAAACGTTTGGTGCGATTTACATTATGGCAAGATTTTATGTTTATGAAAATCTCGAAAAATGTCATCATATCATACTCAAAATTCTTGGATGGAGAAAAATGCCTTTTTCTCCTTTAAAAATTTAATATTTCGCTTATTCCGTACTAAGTACAGATCACGTAATATTTGCAAACGTTTTGAAAGATTCATGTTATAAACACAAATATTTAAGGATACAGCAGGTTAGGAGCAAACGCAGCCCCCTTCTCCCTCATTCTTCCACACCACTCCCGCATCCGTTTTAAAGCAAAATAATATAAGAAACAATGTGATTTTTGGCTAAAATGTGGCCAAAATTGTTAAGCTGAAGCTTGAATTATTAAAGCCTAATGTGGGTTTGCAAGCTAACACTAAATGTTCCAACATTATCTCGCAATTTTAAGTCTAACATTAATATTTTAAATGTTAACGCTTATATTTAAGACCTAAACTGTGAAATTTAAAACCCTATCGTGCATTTTTAGGTCAAACACTGATTTCTTTTAAGCCTATATAACGCAGAATTTTAAGCCCAAACCTTGAGGTTTTTTTTAGCCCTGACGCGGATTTGTATCATACAGTATATATTAATGGAAGATATGACATATTAACAGTCAGGCAGCATGCCTATTAATAGGAACATTTATAGCACACGAGAGTATTGAAGTCATGCAGCCATATTGTTCAGATGTTGCAATAAAATGTCATAGTTTCAGATTTATGTACTTGAAATATTAAAAATCATTGTGTTGAAAAACATTTGAATTTTCAAAATAACCGTTTCGCGCCGAAAAGCCTAGGTCTATTGTCTATTTTATCTAATATTCGAAAACGGCGTGGTGAACATATCAAATGGGAGTAGGAAAGTTGTAGCCATGACAGTAACGATGGTATTTTCACAAGTTTTAATTTTCCCCTACACTCTAAAAAAAGAATGGTCAAATTTGACCACAATGTGGTCAAATTTTGACCAAGTGCCGAGTAAACTATGCACCGACCCATATGTGGTCAAATTTGACCATCCAAGCTTGGTCAAATCATTTGACCACGCCAACTTGGTCAAATTGACCAACTGGGTAGTCAATTCTGCACCGAACCATAAGTGGTCAAATTTGACCATCCAAGATTGGTCAAATCATTTGACCAACACAACTTGGTCAATCTTTTGACAACATTTAGTGGTCAAATTGACTCTAAAATAGTGAATTTGACTTAATACTTGGTCAAATCTTTTCAGAATAGAAACACCAACAACAAAGAAATTTCAGATTGAAGCTCACTTTATTTGTAACACTCTTTTCTCAGAATTAAAACAGAGGATTGTATTATTAAACAAGAGATAATCGATGTTATTAAATAGATCAACAAATTATGCCAACAAAATATTCCTTTTGGGCTGAAACTCATAAAAATACACTGGCTTTTCAACTTTGGAAATAAATACTAACTTTGGATACACCAAAATTATTACAGAGTTAGCAAACAATCATGCTAAAACCATCAAGGTGACTTTTAAATGCTTCTTAAAACTTTTACTCAACAACTGCATAGTAACTTAAATTGCCCACAAGGAAGAATGGCAACTGTGAAATTATGCCAACTTGTTTACCCCTATATAAAAACTCTCTGGAAGACTTTTGGTTTAATGCTAGCATTGCAACAGAGGATTGACAAGTTTAAATTTGAAAATAACATCAAAATACATAAAGTAAATAGTTAAAAATTCTTTATATGCACAAGAAAAATATCAAATGAACAAAGTCTCTGAGAGCTACTATGAAAGACAGACAAATGGTAAAATAAGCACTCGAACAAAACACTCTTTCACTGAGAATGAAAACGCAGAGATTTCTAAATTTTACTCAAAGGTTGGCGTCCAGGTGACAATGGGAAGATTGCAATATTTTTTTAATTAGATCAAGATAAAGTTAGAAATTTTGTAAAGAAAAAGCAGGTATACCCTCCATAACAAGCGATCCGTGCATTTTATAGGGCATTACTGAAAGCTTGCATTCAAACTTGTCCTATTCAATAACTTTTAAACATAACTTGAAATAATTTTTTAGGTAGTATGGACAAAGAACATAATAATTTTCTTTTATCTAATACTAAAAAGCACATAAAATGCTTAGTAAAACAAGATCTTGCAATCAGAATATCTACGCTAAAGCTGACTAAGCTATGAGGACTTTAAACAAATGTAATTATTGCTGATGTTTACACAGAAAGTCTTATTAAATGAGTTACTTCATTTGAAAGATATCACTAGCATGCTGAAAAGTGACTAATCAAGCTTTTTAAGCACACTGCTAAAATCTTTTAAAGGTAATAACTAATATAGAGAAATATATGTCAACATGATTTTGACACCAATTTATTTCTTTGAAAAGTCCTTTACCATATATATGAAAGTGATATTTAAAACTCTTAATATAAACCAACATAAAATACCCGCTAACATAAAAGAAGCAAAAAATACCTAGCACACCAGGGAGACAATAACTGCATGTTCAATCCTTTTCAAGATAGGTGCGAAGAGTCCGTACTGCAGGGGAAGTTACTATTTTTCCCTTACCGTCCGTGAGTTGAAACAAAAACTTCTGCACAAATTCCCACGTGGTGTGACATTGCTTGGGGTAGTGGAGGTCAAACACGTAAAAAGCCTTAAAAGACATCAACGGCTTTAAGTAGTGAGGGCTGTTCTAAGGCAAGACCGTCAACAACCAAAAATACTTGACTTGGAGAGAAACGCGATCCTAGTAAAGAATAAAGGGTTGATGCTCTCTTTACAATTTGAACCCTTTCCAGATGTGTGGGATGTTGGTTCCAATCTGTAAATATAAGGAAAAATTAGTTACAATTTGAATTCAGAGTAAAATGCTAAAAGCGTAGAAATCTATACTGACCAATATGTAAGAAACATAACTTAAAACCTCTTGAATCAGAATAAAAACAATGCAAGTAACAAACACTTCTGCCAAGATTTAAAAAACGTTGTGCAGCTTGGATTATGAATATTCATACACTTGCCAGGTGGCAGAAAATTCTAAACAAAATTGATTCTCTTGAAGCAACAATTAAATTAAGAAAGCCTAATTTTATTGTACAATCATTTGTATCCGTAAAATCAGAATGCCTGATGAAGACTGATCTATGCTCCTTTTAATCACAGAGGTGCAAGAGAATATGCTGTAGCTGTCCAATATTCCTTGATATTTAGAAAAGGTGAATCCCTCTGAGTGTTTGTATATGCCAAAACATAAAATGAAAATAATTGCAAATTAAATGTGTTTTTTTCCTATTCATATTTGTGATATGGTGACAAGACTAAGTGACGTCTATATGTTATCGAGTAAATCCTGTTTGGACAGACAGTCCAATTTGCATTGAATCATACAATACTAGCCACCGGGTATCTGAAAACTTTGAATGCCTTTTTTGTAAAGAAGAAAATCATGTCCTTAGTTGAATTAGGGAGAATGGTTTGCTCTTCATGTTTTTAATTAAAAATATGTAAAGTAAGTTTCATCAAAATACCTTGGTCGTGCAGTAAGTGTATTGCGATCCATAGTTATGTTATTTTCTTGAAAAAGTTGTCTCAAAAAGACTAAAAATCATGAAATTTTGCACAACTTTTACCCCCCAAAAAATAGATATTGATGGATAGGGGCAGACAAAATTCGACCGGAATTGGATACTAGAAGTTATGCCTGGTACAGTAGTATTTGTATTACCTGACGCTGATCACAAATTTGAAAATAAAAAATTAAGAAATTGTTTTACCATACCATTTGTTTCACAGTTTACAAGACAAAGTGCCCATATTTTAAATTTATCTGACTTCGATTTTGAATGTACATTCCCCTTTTCTAAGACTGTGCTGACATGTAAAGTCGATGCTGACATAATGCTGACCTTAATATGTTACTGACAAAACTGGGAAGACTAACTTGCTGATATTTCTTTTCTTTTATCTTTGTTACTGTTAATTTTATGGTACCCGGATAGGGTCCAGTTCACAGTTTCATTGTTTTTTGCTATCTGACTCAGGCCTTATTCCAGGAACATTGCCATTTATGTAGACTGCTGACCTTCACACAGTGCATAAACATGGTTTGACAGAATCATTCAATCATTCTTATGGTGAGGTCAAAATAATCTTGTGAAAATATCACACTGGATACAAAACCTCAACCTGTAAAATATACATTTATCTTACCTGGTAAGGTTATCTTGGCAACTGGCTGCTTCTAAGATGTAACGGCCCTGACTCTTCCTGTTTTCTTCCGTACATTTCTCAACCGCTGTTCGAGATAACCAGAAGAAGAATGGCTTCCTCTGCCTCTGGAAAACCATGCTTCCTGTTAAAGTAAAAATGATTCTCAAAAATGTAGGCCAGATAATTTTAGTTTTGATTTTACAAGAATGACAAAGCCTGCATGGTAAGCTACATTGAAGGATTAAAATGTGAAAAACACACTACAGTTTAACACCTACCTGTAATGCAGTGTTTAAATTAGATGGGATTCCGCACATAGTATCAAATTCCAAAAAAAAAAAAAAAAAAATACGAAGGAAATTCTAGCAAGAAAACAATTTCAAGAAAATGCCGAAATAATGCCGCCCCCACCCCCCACCCCTAGTTTAAATGTGCAATTTTTCAGCCTTTTTGGTGCTATCCTTAGGTCTCTTATTGTTTTTCTGTTATTTCTCTAAAAAGACATGACCCCTTTTTCACACCCCCCAATAAAATTAGATTCATGCAACTTCTGTGAGTAAATTCCCACAAAAGCAATACATCAGTACACAGACAATCATTTCTTCATTAACAAAAACTTGATTGCATTTTTACGACTTTTATTCTGTAGAAAAATTATTTCATAAATTATTGGAAAAAAAAATATTATTACAGATTTTAATTGAAGACAAAATATTACACAAGGTTTTCTCCAAATCTATACCACTGTTTTTTTTTTTTTAATCTATAAAAATATCCCTCCCAGACATTATTAGTGAGAGTATTTGGATTTAATTAAGGTGACACTGTACATTGTTTGCATATTTCTATTTCTAAACTCTACTTTAAAGAATAATAACACAAAAAGAAAAAGAAATGTATAATTTAAGCCTTGACAGCCATCATACAGTAGATTCCATTCGTAATGTGTACTGTTTTAAAATGCTTTGCAAAATTGTCCAATTCTTTTTTTGCGCAGTGCAATTTTTTTAAATGTCTACTGTTTTTAAAATGCTTTACAAAATTCCCATTCCCTTTGCTGCACACACAGTACAATTATATACAAAGAACAAACGAAGTAAACAGGATATAAACTACCAAGACTTCCTCGACACCTAGCAACATACATAACAACAAGGCAAGGAAACAAAGACACTGTTGTGGGTTGCATGATTTGCATATTCAATGAGGTACGATGTTAGCCTATAACTAATCTGATTTGCATATTTTCTGCATTTGACTTTATCTCAGACATGCCTAAATTATGACTAAAGATGTACAAAAGTGGTTAAAACGAGAAGCCTAGGCCTATTTCATGAATAGCTTTAGATTTGGTTTACATTGGATCAGTCGTAATTAATTCATTTTGAACCTAACTAGGCCGAATATCAATATAACTATGATTTGAAATTTGAACCAAATTCCTAACGTTATTTCTAAATCCAGGATAGCTTAAACTTGGTCAAATTTAACCAAATCAAAAGCATAATACGAAAAAAATGCCGCAGCAATGCTAATTAAGGTACGCGAAACTATCAAATGTGCCTGCATTCGTCAGTATACTTCCACAAAAGTTTTTCAAAGGCAAAGTCACACTCAAGAAGTCTTAACGTATCTTAACGTACTATACCGCACTGGCGCTACCTTGCAAAACAACATTAGACTAGCAGTGTGTATAAGTAACAACGAAACTGCTCAAAATTCAACGAACAAAATCCACTCACCGGAAAAAACGTTTCTTTCAACGCATTTAAGTTACATTCCTCAAGTTTTCCACGTTTTCCACCATATCTGCATTAGATATTTGTTACTTTAGGTTGAAATTCACGCGAGTTTCCATCAAGTCTCCAAGATGGCGATGGTCAGCGGTACTGGTTTGGTAGTATTACGTAAGTGCCCGTAGTTAAGCCAATGAAAACACGTATATTTTCTGACCACGTACTGTGGTCAGCGTCATCTCCCTGGTATGACTACAGGACGTGAGATATTTGACTACACTGTGGTCAGATCGCGGGAAATTTGAGCGGACCAACCACAATGGTCAGATATCTGACCAACCTTTTTTTAGAGTGTAGTAAAAATATTTTTCCCAGACGTATTTCAAATTTTAAAAATGTAATATTGCATAAGGCTTTAACTTTAGGATAGCAAAGAATCATGGGAAATATCACAAAATAGCGGCTTCCATGTAGCAAAATGTTCCCATTAATAGGACCATTTATGTTCCCATTAATAGGCATGCTACTGGACTGATTAAGCAACATTCTTGTAAGCAAATCGGACTGTCTGAGTGTCTGTGTGTGCTTGTGTACATGGGTGTATATGTGGGTGTGTTTAGACCCACCAACTGATGACATTCGTATGTTTACACACCTTCAAAGCAATGACACGCACACAACCAATGACTTTCTCGGTTGTTTTTAGTTCTAAAAATGGCTGTTTTCAAAACTATTATGACTAAAACACTACTCTGGTTCAGTATTTGTATAGGACTACGCCCACGTCATCAGTTGTAGGGTCTACACATGTATAAGTGAGTGGTCAGCAGTTAAATAGGATTATGGATACGTCACCAGTTGTAGGGTCTACTCACGTATGTGTGTACGTGTGTGTGTGTAGATAGGTGGGGAGGGGGGGGGGGGGATTTGTTCTTTGTTCTAAATCCCGCCTATGACCTCCATGGTCATATATCTTTAATATAGATACCATTGATCACGGAGGTATACATACAAGTATCATATTAATTTAGTGCGTTACAGCAAAGGTCACATCCCTTAGGCTGGCTACGTACCTCAACTATGCACGTACTTCCTTGTCTCCACTTTCAGTCAAGACATCCCATTGGGGCAATACATTTTCAATAGCTTCATGTCTTATGCTCTATATGGTTTTATATCAAAAACAACTTTGCAAGTCTGCAAGTAGGAATCTACATTTTATTGAAAGTATTTTTTCTGTCTCTTTAACAAGGAATCTTTACGTTTAATGTGGGTTTTAAAGAAGGGAATGTGCGCCTGTAATTTGAAGTTGAAGTCTACAGATATATGTAAATTAAAGGCCTTGCAGAAAGATTTGGGAAGGGAATTCGGAGAACTTCCTGGGAGGATTTTACTTGCCAGGTTGCTTTCTGCCTGGTTGCGAGGTAAAATTGTGAAAAATCTTGACATAGAATTGAAAAATGGTAAATTGATACAAGAGTTGTTAAAATCATTGCAAATTCATTAGAAAATTAGCAATTTCCCAAAAAAATTGAAGAAACTAGAATATGAAGGATCTTTCCTGAAAATTAAGAAAAATTTCCCGAAAAATGAAAAGCATTTAGCAGCAAACTTTATGTTATCAGTAAATTTGTTCTGCTTGTCACCTGAACATTTGGATGTCTCTGCCCACCCCTCCTGAGAGGTCACCCCTCCTGAGAGGTCACCCCTCCTGAGAGGTCACCCTTCCTAACCCCATTGTAGGTATTAATATCCCATTATCAATATAGCTAATAAGACTACATGAAGATGTTTTGGAAGTGGTAAACGAAGGGCTGCGTGTCTCATTGTCATGTATGTCAACTGAGCATAATTAAGGAACGTAAAACCAGCTAAAACTGTCAATTAATGCTTGGAAGGAGTGTGAGGAGGGGTGGAGTTGTCTTATGGAAAAACACATTGACAATCGACTCTCAAAGCCGAATCCTTGAGCCATTTTTCAGTCACAATTCCTATAAACAACTTGAAAAGGATGGCAACAGACGTTAATCAAAATGTTAAAGTCCATTTTTCGTGATTTGATTGTGGCGGCGTACATTTTATTCATTACTTCTCTTCAAAAGGAAGGACATCAAGTTTCCAAGTCCAAATTATACTCGGAAAAAATACAAAAACACACATTTGTGTTACTATACACTGGTTTATTTTCTCTCACTCCAACACTGTATCTAACCACTGTCTCTGTCTCCAACAACCCGATTCCAACTCTCCAACTCCATCTCTTATTCAAACAGAAAATCAACTTAAGTCCTACTCTATTCTACTTCCTGAAGCTCTTTTATGATTATTGCGTAAATTGATAAAGTTTGCAAGTCCAACCTACCACCTTAAGAAATTAACCAATTGAGAATAAAACACCATTATCCACCAATCATAAGTTGAACTCTAAAACTTATTAAGTAAACTCTAAAACTTATTAACCAATCAAAAAAGTATACACGTTGGGTTACATTCCTTCTACCTTACATTCCTATAATGTACTGATAATTCAGATCACTATTTCTTAAGAGTTTTATGTGGTCAAAATAATAACCAGGAAACAGGTTATTAAGTGCATTAATGTCATGGTCCATTAACCCTCAGAGAATGCTCCTAGAGACACGCTTAAATGAGCGTCTCTTTTCTAAGATTTGTTTATGCAATTTGGTCACAACAAGAACAGATGAGTACAAGTTTCACTTTTAACCATTGTTAAACATTTTTTATATTGCTATCCAAGAATTGGATAAGAAGTCAAAAGAAGAAGAAGTCAAAGTGAAATTTTGGTTAAAAAAAAAGAAGCTAATACTGCCAATGAAATAATGCAATTCTTTTCTTCAAAAGTCTTGAAGATCAGAAATGATTTAGAAAATGTTCCTGTCCAGGTTACCTTCACATTATACCCTAATAATTCATATTGTAATCAACTCTTCACAGAGTTTCAGAAAGTTTCGAGTTCTGATATTGATACCTTGATTCGTTGTAGCTCTTCAGCCACGTGTGAATTAGATCCTTTACCTACCAAACTTTTAAATTGTTTTGCCCTACTTTATTACAAGGAATTACTAAACTTGTTAATCAAAGTTTATCCACAGGAGAACTTGTTGGCTCGTGGAAGAGCGCTCTCATTACCCCATTACCCAATTGGCTAAGAAACCAGCCAAACCACCGCCTTTAGATAATTTCAGACCTATCAGCACTCTACAGTTTATTTCTAAACTTGTTGACAAGGCTGTTCTTACAAAAAATTTGAGTCACTGCGATGCACATTGTCCCCTTTCAAATTTTCAGTCAGCATATAGAAAACATTATTCCACTGAAACTATCTTATTGAAAATTCACTGATATAATGCAATCTCTTGACGAAAGTGAAGTTGCTCTAATGGTGCTTTTAGACATGAGCGCAGCCTTAGACACCGTTGATTATTCTATTTGGATGAACATTTTAGAATTTGATTATGGCCTAAGAGGCTCTGTTCTCAAATGTATTTTAAATTGTTTAAGCTCTAGATCCCAATATGTTTCTTCTGAGGACGTTCATTCAAGTGCTGTTTATCTTAATCATGGTGTGCCTCAGAGGTCGTGCCTTGAATCCTGTGCTTTACTTTCTACATCAGCTCACTTTTTTGTCATCCAAAACCATCTTGTCTCAGGTTTTTCTTATGCAGATGATACACAACTAATTCATGTTTTTAAACCCGGTGACAAGACCAATGAATTACTTGCCATTTCTCAACTAGAAAAATATATTGCTGATATTCGTGATTGGATGGTGGCACATAAATTAAAACTTAATGACTCTAAAACTGAATTCATTATCCTCGGCACTCCCTCAAGATTACCTAAAATAAATATCAATTCTATCAAAATTGGTTCTGTTAATGTTGCGCCTTCTAAGCAAGTTCGGAATTTAGGAATTATTTTTAATAAACAGCAATAGGTATTTGTTACTCTCTAATGATCCTTTCTTTCTTTTTGTCCCCATAACTAAGTGTAAAACATTAGGTGACCGTGGCTTTTATTATGCAGGCTCATCCCTTTGGAATGAACTGCCTGCCTCTATTCGTTCAGTTAACAATCTTAGTTTGTTTAAGTCTAAGTTAAAAACGTACTTTTTTTCGTATTGCATTTGTTTAGTTTCATCGTGTTGTGAAGCGCATTAGAATGCTTGCAAAGTTTTGCGCTATATAAATGTATTATTATTATTATTATTATTATTATTATTATTATTATTATTATTATTCTTATTATTATTATTATTATTATTATTATTATTATTATTATTATTATTATTATTATTATTATTATTATTATTATTATTATTATTATTATCATTATTATTATTATTATTATTATTATTATTATTATTATTATTATTATTATTATTATTATTATTATTATTATTATTATTATTTATTATTATTATTATTATTATATTATTATTATTATTATTATTATTTAGTTATTATTATTATTATTATTATTATTAGTAGTATTATAGTATTATTATTATTATTAGTAGTATTATTATTATTATTATCATTATTATTAAGAAAGGGCAAAGTATTATTATTCTTCATTTTCCAAAAAGAAATTATTAAATGCAAGAATTATTATTATTATTATTATTATTATTATTATTATTATTATTTTATTACTTTCTTTATCATTATTTATTATAAGTCTTATTATTTTATTATATAATTATTATTATTATTATTATGGTATATTATCACTTTATTAGTAGTATTATTTTATTAGACCATTTATTATTGTCATTAAATCTGTAACCTTGGATAAGGTATCGCCTTTCTAGTATTAGTAATCTGAGGCGTTTAGTCATTAGTAGTCTTAGTTGGAGGTTTTTAGATGTATTATTTATCATTATTAAGATGATTATTATCATTCTTATAAATACTATTTTACTGAAATTATTATTTTATTTATTATCATAAATAAATTATTATTATCTTTATTAATATTATTATCATTAATATTATTATTATTAATATTATCATTAGTATAAACGAGTTTTATTTCAAAAAATAGGCAAAGTAAAGGGCACGTGCCTCTTTACTTTTCCAAAAAAATGCCTTGAAAAGTGCAAGAACTGGTAGAATGTGCGAACACCTTTTACAAAAAGATATTACAGAAGTGCCCCTTTTAAAATGAAGTGTTCCTTATTTTATTATTCAATAGTAGAACACTGGCGACTATTGCCAGTCCATGTATACGGAGGAATGTGTTCCCCATTGGAAAGGTTTCCCTTTCTAGTAATGAAGTGACCCTTTTACTTTGCTTTGCTGTTTTCAGTTCGGTTCATACCGCCGATCGGGGACTCAATAAGTCCCCCAATCGGGACACTCAAGCATGCACACTGAGCTTACAGCGATATATGCAAGCCGCCATTTGTATTGTAAAGTTTCAGTCATAGACGCGTATCAGTCGTTTCATTGATGGTTTGTAACAAAGTTTGTTTTGTTCTAGTTCAATTTCGCGAAAAAAAACAACTTCGTTACTATCACGCAGGTATTGCTAAATAATTTTCACAAATCCCTAAGTTATTTCTCTTAATTTCAGAAAACCTTGCTAAAGCGCGACTGCCTAACAGTAACACAAAATAATTCATCACTTTTCTTCAACTTTCTCGAAAACCGCACGGTTAATTTTAAAAGCGCACGGTGAAAAGAGCATTCATATGCCATTATTTCAAATCGTGAAGAAAAATTTGAACCCTTCGGAGTGGTTGAGTTCCCCGCGCTCGAAATGTGAATGATTCTTATGTTATTCCTATACAAACTTTGAATCTGGATAGATGCATTGTGGGATACTTCTCTAAAGGATCCCTGATCGGGAGAACAAAACTGTTCTCCTGATTGGGGATACGAACCGGACTAGTTTTGGGCTCACGTATTCTATCTACTGATTGGAATGAGGGGAGGGGAGATATGCATGACTTGGAAAGGACCCCCTAGGAGGTCGTTTCCCCATTTTTGAAAGCTTTCCTACACCCCTGGTTTGGAGTCGGAACGGATTTATTTATACTGTAAAATAAGTAGAAGTGATATGCCTCCCATTTTAATACGCTCCAATAAATTGTTAGGTATAAAAAGAGAGCTACTTTAATGCAATTCTTCCACCAACTTCTATCCTAAATATTAATCACTGAACATCATCATATTTTTTTCTCCTGCTAAACTGCATTTTGATAGAAAGTAAAATGGAAATTAATAATTTGTTGTTTATATGCAGTTGCTCCCATTCAAAGAACAATGTTGAAGTTTTTAAAAGAATTCGTTAACAGAAGGAAATTCATCAGTTTTTTTGTTACGATCACAAATTTACAATAAAATGTGCAAAATGTATTATAATATAGGGATCAAATTTAAAATGCATATACCGATTTCGGTGAAATTTTTGCTATTTCCAAACAAACAAACTGCAGGTTTTAAGTTGGTATTGTTTGTCTAGAAAAGACTGTCCTAGTTCTTACTTTGTAACAATAGTTGGTGCATTTTATACTAATAGAGATTTTTGTCAAACTTTGGTAAATCATAATTAATTTACTAAGAAACTTCTTTTACTTGTCACCACTTTCCTGATATATTCAATGGTTCTTTAAGCTACAAATCCCAGAAAAAGTATAATTTTGTGAATGCTTTCCTTCGCTTTTCATTTCTTTTGAAGTCCGTTTTCATATAAGTTGGACTTACCGGCTACTAATCTACTCCTATAATCGTCGAAATTTCTTTTTCGTAACGGTGAAAAGAGAAATGGGTACGGTAATTGTTGTAGAATACAGCTGTGTTTAATTTGAGTTGGGAGGGGGTGGGGTGAGGATGGTGGATGTGGTTGGGGTTGTTCGACTTTTTCAACCAAGGTTGGCATTTCTATGACATCATTTCATACTTTAAAAAATAAATATGGGAGTGGTTGAAACGAAAAAACAAAAAAACACAGTGACTGTAAAAACTTCACTATAGAAGGAATGTCGTAAAACTATATATATTTTTCCCTTATCTTATTTGCATAATCGTCTGGTATTGCAGTGTATATGTATGCAGCTGCGAGATACATTTATCTATTTTCTACCTAAAAACTTGATATCCAAGAAGTAAAGACTAGTATCTAGTATTGTCTAGTATCATGGAGGAAAAATTGAAAGTACTGTAATCTAAGCATAGATTACGCAGAAGTTTATCAAGCTTTGAAAAACTGAAAGTAGTAAAGAAATTGAAATTCTCATGAAACACACATTCCATTTTTTGAACTAAAGCTCATTTAAAATGTTGAAAAGCGTACGGAGGATAGACAGATTGAATAATGACATTCCGAATGCCATTTCTGTGAGAAAATAAAAGATGATCTACGTAAAGAAATATTTTCTACTTCACATTTTTTGTGGAATGCTGCTTTCAATTATAAGCTCAAAATGATTACAAAATACATAATCTAGTAAACTTTGAACGATAACAATAAGCAACATTAAATAACAAAACTGAATCAATTCGAATTGCTCGCATATCAAAGAAATCTATAAACTGACGAAAAGTATTCACATATTCTCATTAACTTGTTGCATCCCCCTTCTTGGAGGAAAGAAGGCAACGCATCTATATTCCCCAATGTAAAATAATGTTCGAGACACGTTGTGCAATGTAACTCAAGAGATTCAGGAATGTATCCTTTACCCACCAGATAAGTCGCAGTTTACACAATTGGAAACTTTTATCAGTTTTATCCTCAAGGCTTTTAGAAAAAAATACTTTCCGGATTCAGCAATGCAACAATAGCATAGAGTTCGTCCCATCAATGAGTTCAAACGTGAACGCTGCCGTGCTGGTAACGTCACTTCCGGTTTTCAATGTTCCCTATTGATCGCGAAGAAATATGCGATGATATCGATTACACAACCCCCAAAAGTTAGGGGCCTACATGTGTTATCGATAACATCACTAATTTCTCGAAATCAATAAGGAAAATTAAAAAAAACGGATGTGACGTTACCAGCGCGGCGGCTTTCACTTCTGAATTTATTTGTCGGAAAATACCTTTTCTTTAAATGTGCAGATGAATAATTAAGGTTAGAACATGTTATCGGCATTGTAAAACATAAGAAATGTGATTATCTACAAAATGATGCAAAAGTCAACAAGAAATAATGGGTTGAATAAAAGTTATCTCCAAAGACTACAAAACGTGTGTGTGTATTTGTGTTTGTGTTTGTTTGCGGGGGGAGGGTGGCAAAGGTGGGGAGAGAGCAAAATTACAAAATCAGGATAGGGATCCAAAAATTGGTCCGGAAATAATTGGGGGCGCTCCCACAATTCTCGCCAATGGTTATTTTGATTTCGGGAACATGGAAGTTAAATGGTTACATTCCTTCACCGAAATCTCTCTTGCCTGGAGATTTCTATAATCAGCTTAATCAACCAAATTATTTTACACTTGAACCTGAAATCAGGTGTTACCCAGTAGCTGTATAAAAAAAAAAACTTTGCTGGACATGAGTCTATCCTTTAGATGACCATTGGTTCCTGAATCTCTAAATGTACATTTGAAAAAGCGCCCCTTGAAACATGGACGGGATGAAACTGCCAGTGTCATTTTCATCCCGTTCGAAGGACACTCTCTCAACGAGTTAAAAAGGTATTACGCAATTATTCAAATTAATATTTGAACATCAAGAAGTTCATACTTGGATCAATTATACCCTGAAAACTGGTTAAATTATTTCATTTGGTGCAGAAATCGTAAAAATAGCACCATTTTCAGCAGTGTAATTCTGAGTGACTTTCAAAATCTTTCCGACCCATTAGCGTTAACCTACTTCCCTTGACACCATTTCGATAAACAATCCTGCGGTTAACGTCATTTCTATTCATCAGTGCAATATACGCATAAGGACTCTTTGTGTCTAGAGGTCAGGAGTTATGCACCATCGAGCACACTTACGTAAAGCAAACACATGCTTCTTTGAATATGACTCACTGAAATTATACACTGGTTACTTATGAATATACAAGAAATACACTTTACAGGTTTCTTTATCTGTTTATGCCTAAAACTCCACAGACAGCACATATTGATGTTATTCAAATAAAAACTCCCCTCATTTTGCCGTTATAAGGGGAGGAAGTTTAACTTCGAAATGAACTTACGTGGCAATACGAAATATAGCGTCAATTTCGATGTTCAAAGATTGAATCTTCTAACAATTTGTCCAAATAAAACAAATTTCACATATTTCAAACCTTTAGAGTGCAAATTTGATTAAAATGCGAAGTGGGATAATTTTGAAATAAACTGGAATTTGCAAACCGCCACATGCGGTTACTGAAATGCCACAGGCACAGAAAATCAGGATGGAGTCATCTTCAAGGGGCGAGTTCTGTAATGTAGGCCTAAGCAATACTTAGTGTTCCTAGATTTAGGATTGTCCAGTATGATAAGAGGAATTGACAGTCCGGTAGCATGCCTATTAATGGAAACACAAATGTTCCTTAAATATGAACCTTTTACATGGAAGCCGCCATTTTGTGATATTCCCCACGATTCTTTGCTATCCTAACGTTCAAAGCCTTATGCAATGTTTCATAATTTGTTATTTCAAATTTGAAATATGTCTGGGAAAAATATCTTTGCTATGGGAAACTTAAAACTCCTGAAAACACCTTCATTACTGCCATAGCTAAATGTTTTCCACTCGCATTTGATTTGTTTACCTAGCCGTTTTTAAAGTAATATAAATAATAGACAACAGAATTAAGCTTTTATCTTGAAACAGCTATATTGAATTTTTATTCTTTTTATTTCAACATAATGTTTTTTAATTGTTCAGGTTCATAAATTAGAAACCATGACCTTTTATTGTAAGATCTGAAGAATCCGGGTTCATGACTTCAATATTATCGTGTGCTATGCATGTTTCTATTAATAGGCATGCTCCCAGACTGACTGAGCGATAGTCAAATGTAGCATTCTAAAACATCCAGTGGTATTGCTTGCATAAGTGTTATTAAATACAAGTAAATCGCATACAATGATTCAAACTTCCTTATAAATCCAACTGTCAGACATAAAAAAGGACAATTTATGCATTGGCTTGGAAAAGCATATATTCATAAGAATGACTGCTATGATATATGGAATATCAAAAACAATATGTCCATCATAACATTATACGGTACGCACATGACCTTATTGTTTTCCACGTTCATGTTAAGTGCCTAGACTTTTTGTTACTTCCTTAAGCTTTGGAGTGTTATAGGCGAAATGCAAAATACGACTAAAAATCAATAACGTTGTACAAAATAATACATTAAAGGCGCACTAGACCGAAAAGTGAGGCCGTATTTTTAGAGGATCCCCAAAAATATCTAGCACGCAACGGGAGAGCAATTTTCGGGTTAATATGAATATTCAAGTAGCCTTTGGCCTCACGTCGGCTGTGGGTTGTGGAAGCATGAAGTTGATCGATCTGTTTTGGACAATATATCTGTCAAATTTGCAAAACGAGCGCCCCCACTGTTCGGTCTAGTGCTCCTTTAACAATTGCCAAAATGGTCAGTGTGGGATGATACTTTTCTGAATAAAGTCTGTTTAACTCCATAAAGTCGTGACATTTATTGAATTTGCCATCCCTTCAACAGATTAAAGGTTTCAGATAATCTTTTCACTGTTCCAAAACCTTTAATGGACCCCGCAAGGATCTTTGATCTACAAGCTTATCAGCTTATATTAAAGGTTGTTCATTGCTTTGTTTACAATTTTTGTAGGCTGAAGATTCCCCAAAATAATAAAGGAAAGGTATCGTCCCATAAGTACTTTCAGAACTTGCGAACGCCTGCGTGTGGCAACGTCACACCTGGTTTTTATCTTCCCCTATTGATCTGTTGATCATGAGAAATTTGCGATGTTAATCTATTACACATCCACAGGACCAAACTGGGGGGCCTATATTTGTTATCTGTAACATCATAGATTTCTCGCAATCAATAGGAAAAATTGAAAACCGGAAGTGACGTTACTAGCAAGGTGACGTTCACTTCTGAATTTACTGATGGGACGATACCTTTCCGTTAAGACGTTACTTGCACACTAAATATATCTGACTTAAAATATTGTCCGACGTGTGAATTGAAATGCTTAAATATCTCTAATTTTGAGGATGTCGATAACAACAAAATTTAGTGATGTAAAAATACAATATGTTCATTGGAAAAAGTATACATAAAAACGAATAATTTCGAAAGAATAGAATTTTAAAATCAATATCCAATTACGTAATAGGCAGCGCATATGACCTTATTCTTTTCTACATATACCTTGAATGCCTTGACAATTTTACTTCCTTATCCTTTGAATTATTATAAATTGGAATACAAAATACGTTTGAGAATCAACAGGTTCCATGACGTATCTTTGAGCTCTAGGCTATAGTTGACACAGTAGTTTTAGGGTTGGGTTTTAAAGGTTAGTACTGTAAATATTCATACGTTAGAGCTCTTTCATTAAATATTAGAGATAAATCTTGTAGTCATTATATGTGTAGGTTTTATTTGAGGTTTTAAAAATATCTCAGAATAATACCACTCAGAAAAAAGGACGTTGGGGCCAATTTGAAAGTGACAAGTATAAGGAGCAATACGATATCCACTTTTACCTGTATTTTTCATAGACCAAGACTAAATGATATTCAAAGACATAACATTGTATACATTAACACATTAATCTTGACAACAGTATGAAAATTGTGCAAGCTTTGCTGGCCTTAGAACACATTTCAAAGCTTAAAATAGTTGGTAGATCTATCTTTGTAAAAGTTTAAAAGTGAAGACTAAAGGTTAAACATATTTATATTATCGAGAGGAAGTTCTAATTTAGTAAAGTTGAAATTTCCAATTGGAATGAACTGGTCCCGACTTGGATGAGATGGTCACAGCTTGGATGAACTGCCCCAACGTGGATAAACTGGTCCCAACTTGGACCAGCTTATTTGAGTTAGGATTTTCTGAAAAAATCCAATTGGAAGCAGTCGAGAAATCACAAGTATTTTTTTTTTTTTATAAGGATTCAATAATGGTACCTGAATTAAAGAATAATAGAGTATACAAGATGTAATCATTGATTGTGTGACGTCACCATCCTAAATATTGCCTATTTTCAGCCATTCATGGTCAGGCGAAGTTATGACATTTGTTATTGTTTACATCGATATCTTATGAACAAATTAATCTTTCGAGAAAGCACATTTGTATCACAAAAACTCTTTGCCGAAATTAAATTATAAAACACTTTATTATTTAACATATTGATTTTTTCTTTTTCTTAAAGTGTATACACTTTTCTACTGATTTCACACATTACCTGCACATCAAATACACATGCCTATTAATGGGAACATAAATTCCTAGAAATGGGAACATTTTGCTACATGGGGCTGTAATTTTGTGATAGTTCCCATTACCCTTTGCTATACAAACATTAAAGCCGTGTGCAATGTTACAAATTTCAAATTTGAAACACGTCTGAGAAAATATCTTTGATCTGGGAAACTTAAAACTCATAGAAACACCTTCATCACTGTCATGGCTAAAAGGTTTCTACTCCATTTAATATGTTTACCTTGCCGTTTTCGAAATATTAAAAATAATAGATAATAGAGCAAGGTTTTTTGCGGAAAGCAGCCATTTTAAAAATTCAAATATTTTTCAACACAATGAATTTTTCATATTTCAAGTACATCAATTAGAAACTATGACATTTTACCGCAACATATAAATAATATGGCTGCATGACTTCAATATTCTCTTGTGTTATAAATGTTCCTATTAATAAGCGTGCTGACGAATTGACTAAAGTCTGTAGTTGATACTTTGGTGTGCGGTGAGGTGCATGTAGGTTATATTGCTTCAACACCTCGTATTTTGAGTAGGTCTCTAACAAGAATAGATTCCTTATATAAACAATCTTCGTTGTAAACACCATTTTCTGCATAATCTTCATCTTCTTGTCTTTGAGTGCTACTTTGATTCGGTATAGCATATTCAGGGTCTTTATTAACGGCCCTTTCATTACCTCTATTACTAACTCTTTTGGATAATTCACTTGATTTTGTGTTTACATTTATCTTCTCTTTATCGGGAACAGCATCAACGTTGTTAAGTGAATATTTTACTTCCTTATCCTTTGGATTAGAATACAAAATGAGTTTGATTATTAATGGAGCAGAAAACAGGGTATATGACGTACTTTTAACATTGTGGAATAATTAAGAAAGCATTGTTTCAAACTTTATTTAAAGGCTAGCAATGTAAATATTAATATTTATTTTTCAAGCTTTGGATTAATATAAACGGAATATACGCACGTTAAAAATTCATTGAAGCGGAAAGCAGGGTCTATGACATACGTTTTAACTATAACTGACACAATATATGGTTGTTGGTAATGTAAATATTATTTAATACGCTAGAGCTGATTCCTTAAAAATCAGAGCATAATGTTGTGTTCAGTGACAATTTTAATTGGGGTTTTGAAAATATCCCAAAATAAGAGCACTCTAACAAACGGACGGTGGAACCAACTTGAAAGTGGCGCAACCGTAGTTAAATTGCGTTATAATGATCAATATGTCATCCGTTTTTAACTTTGTTTTTAAATGGTTAAGAATAAATTATTATCAAAGACATCATCAGCACTGTCAGATAGTCGCCCGACGTAATGGCCAACTTTAATTATTTTCAAAACTCATTTGAAAGCTTGCAATGATTCATAGGTAACTGTGTGAATAGAAGGCTTAACAGAGGAAAACAGAGGCCAGGCATGTCTACGTTATACAATGAATAGTATCTGAATGAAGAAAGAACGAATAGAGTATAACAACGAGTACATTAGCATTTTCCAAGCAGTCTGTGTCTAAACCAGCCAAGCTAAAAAATAAAACATTTGCCATGTATTTAGATTAGTATCTAAGAACAGATCAAGCTTTAACAATAAGCTATTTACCATTTTGCCCTCTATATCTGGTTTTCGAGAGTAAATTAAAACTTTTTATTTTCTGTTGAAATTCTGGTACATAAGAAAAATGAATCAATTGTTTAACTGATTTATAATTTCACACACGATGAGACTGCACCAGCAAATATATTTAGCATTAACTCTTATTAACGAGAAAAGGTTCCTCACCCAGAAAAGTCTTCGTTGTAAAAACCATCACCAGAGACTGTTTCGTCTGCATACGTTTATTGTTCTTGTTCTTTGTTGCTCGTTTTATTCGGCATAGCATAAACAGGGTCGCTATTTTCGGTCGTCTTATTACCTATATCTCTAACTTCTTTCGATAATACACTTGATTTTGAGTTTTCGTTTAATTTATTTTTATCTGGAGCAGCATAAACAGGACATTCATTGGTTGTTTCCTTGTCGTTGTCATCAGCATTTAATTTGGTACATAAGAAAAATGAATCAATTGTTTAACTGATTTATAATTTCACACACGATGAGACTGCACCAGCAAATATATTTAGCATTAACTCTTATTAACGAGAAAAGGTTCCTCACCCAGAAAAGTCTTCGTTGTAAAAACCATCACCAGAGACTGTTTCGTCTGCATACGTTTATTGTTCTTGTTCTTTGTTGCTCGTTTTATTCGGCATAGCATAAACAGGGTCGCTATTTTCGGTCGTCTTATTACCTATATCTCTAACTTCTTTCGATAATACACTTGATTTTGAGTTTTCGTTTAATTTATTTTTCATCTGGAGCAGCATAAACAGGACATTCATTGGTTGTTTCCTTGTCGTTGTCATCAGCATTTAATTTGGCATCACTGACAATTGTTGGAGAATGTCCTTTTTTATTCCCACTTATGTTATTTGTCACGCATATGGAGAGTCGTCATTCACTGAATCTTCTTTTCTCTTTTCACTAACATAAGCATAATCACTATCAGTGCAAGCAATGTTATTGGACGCACAGTTTGAGTTTAACCTCCCACTTTTGTCACAAGAGTCATATGCAGAGTCATAAATGATGTTGTCACCAGTGAGCCTAGTGTGACCTTTGTTGACAGAATGATAATCAGTACTGTTTTCACTGCTCCAGTGATTTGTTGTGCCAACATTACTGGTGAAACTAGACAGTCTGTCCTCATTTGCTGTTGATTTTCCATGTTTGTAGGTCTTCCATTTCCAAAAAACAACAGCAACAATAACTAATGCAATTATTAATGTAAGGGCTATGATAATGTACAGTATACTGTTTGCAATGCCAAACATTGGGAGCTGCGTTGATACCGAATATTCCTCACCCATTGAATTAATACCGATTTTACTGGTAACAGTTGTCACTGCATGAGATGCTAAAAACGAAATAGAAATTGAGTCTGATTTCTTATGATTTCCTCTCTCAGCATGACAAGAAATGTGACAAGTGAAATTTGTTCCTTGTTTATTCTTATTGCTTTCCTTAGCTGTCAAAATTACAGAAAAGTTTTTGTTTTTTTCAACCATTTGTTCTAGGGTGGCGTATGGGCATTGATCAAGTGCTATAGTAATTTGGGAGGTGTATGGAGAGGAGGAGCAAGAAATCGTTACCTGCTGTCCTGGGAAAAGTCGAAGACTTGTAGTGCGTGGCTGTATTTTGATCAGCAGCATCGAATAAATTAACACAGGACCCACTGAGCACAAATATCCATGTTCAGTAGTGCAGGTAAATGTTTTTCCACTGTCATCTCCTGTAAACATTGGTAATCTTGCACTGTTTACGTATTTATAGCCAAGGTGTAATGTTTTGGGAGGGTCGTTAAAAACGACATCGCTGTACGTATTTCCCTTGGTATAAATCCATGAAATGAAGTTTATAGATTTGTGTATATTAATATAACATGTCAAAACAGTCGATTCCCCAACAAAGAAATCAAGAACGCGTGTATCTGCAGAGCAATGCGAACTTTTGGCCACTACCTCGATATATAATGATGCTTTCTGCATACTACCGGGCTCATTTATTTCACGAATGACACACACATATTCTCCCGTGTCTTCTACCATCGCATTTGTGGTAATTGTAACCATAATTCCATTGGGATATTCACTTGCCTGCTCTGTTCCTGGATAAATGAGATTGTTAGCTGGTCCAAACACAGATAAATTCGCACTTTGAAATCCATTTTTAATACACTCAAGTGTTATAATTTCTCCCACGAAATATATTTCACTCTCACCAAAAGCACTATTCTTTTTCTGAAGGATAAGAGTTTTCTCGGCAAGGCTCGTCACATAGGTGCAGAAAAGACAATAATTCAATAAGAGCAAAAACATTTTCCATGTGTTTCTTTTACCTTTCTATAGCCGTATTAGGATTATTGATCTACCCCCTATACGAAATAAGCGTATTGACATTCCTGAACAAACCAATATCTAATGCAACTAAAATGAATTAGAATCAGCTATTGTAAAATGATTAGGGAAATGCAATGATCTACATTCTAGGTTGTACAGTGTGTAGCAGGTAATACCTTTAGTTCCGTATTCCGTTGAATCTTGGCATGCTACAACAAAATACACTGGAGTGGTATACATTGCGAACTTAAACTCTGCAAACCTAAACCTCCAAAGAAACCATTGAATCGTATCAAACCGTAATTTTGTAAAGAAATTATTTGTTTTGTTCAATATGTGTTTTTTACTCTCTTCATTATATTTGACTGTAAAAGAGACGCCTTTTGTAAGTAAGGGCTTACCTTATTTTTCTGTAAAGAATATTTGTCAAACTTTAGATGAAACTTTATTTTCTATTCTTGGATTTTAGCTCAACGAAGTTGAGGTTATAAAATGTGAAATTTCTGTTAACTTTCGTCTCCCATTTTTGAAATGTATCTAGTTAGAAGTTTTTGACCAAAGACTTTTGAGACTTGGTAGTCTTGAGGAGATTGGAAATCTCCACACAGGGTGTATTCAATTTTTTGTTTACTGTTTGCATACTGAATGGAGCAAATTTCCATCATTTTCATGAAAATCTGCAGTCAAATCTGGAATAATAATTGCCTACAGCTTTTCACACCAGGAAAATGATAAGACATCAAGGAGGTACCACTTTGTTCACACTACAGCACACAATATCCTCTGCTTTGTGGACAGCATAGAATACTATCCCGTTAATCATCCTAGTTAGTTATCTTTGCCTGAGTGGCTTGTCGCATTGATGCAATTTGCAAAATCTTTAAGTCTTTTGCAGCTCTGGAGTTTCGTCAAACTAGGGTATAGCAATGACATAAAACTCTATTGATTTATGAAACTTTTCTGCTTTTAAAGTTGAAATTTCAAATTAAGCACTGTAATCTTTTGAAAAAGTGGGGAACTGAAGCTTCTTTCTCCTGGTAATTTGGAGAAATGAGTCTCCCCCCTCCCCCCTCTTCCCCCGCCCCCCTGCTCTTTAAAAAAGTATAGAATTATTCTTCATTTGAGGAACTTTAACAACGCAAATGAAGATGCAGCTGTAATAAGAGATAGCTTCTTAATTATATCATGAATGATCAAATTAGTTTTTATTCATAGAAATATATTGCTGGAGGGACCTGGGTACTCCCTTGGATACACTGAAAAAGTATCCTGGAGTTCTATGCATTTTTTTCTCTATGCAAAGTAAATTCCTTTTAGCCAACAAAAATAAGAAAATTGCCGGTTAAATATTATGACAAGTAGGCCTATTATCAGTATGAAAGATTTAAAAAAAAATTCTCTGAAAGAGTGTTGTGAGGTGGAAAGAAGTATATTTACTGCGAATCCAGAGCGACAATTCCCTAATTCCACAGGTTTCGCCTTTTCTGGAGGGAATTTATCATGTTTAGTTAACACATGTGTGGACAGAATGAACTGAATCTCCAAACAGCTTTGGTTTTGACATCAGCTGAATTTACATATTTTATTGAAAAATAACTTGGTCTTTTGGATTGGCAAATTTTGGAACATGGCCTAAACATGTGTGAAAGCCTTGCTTATTGTTTACTTTCACCAAGAATGAGTTTCTACATCCTTGGTTTCACCTTATATGATTGGCGCATTTTTAGACAAACTAATAGAAAGAAAGGATATACAATGTTATGGTATAATTGCTGGGAATACTGCAAAGAATAAATTGCTTCTTATAAAATACTATTGAGCGACATGCGGTAGACTATAAACAGATCAATATGCTATTTTATGCAAAACTTGACTTGAAAATGGCAACTCGCCATATCATCTTCCTTTGGTATAATCTTTACTACTCTTTTGAACATTTTTGTGATAAAGTTGAGCTTCAACATCATTGATGTTCTGGTCTATTGGTGTAATGTCTGAGCGTACTTTTTCAGTAAGTTTTACTGCACAGGTTTTCGGCTTCAGTTGTTGGACTGATCTGTACCTGTATTTATATTTCTTTATAAATAGCAATAGAAGTTCTCAAATGACTTCAAAGAGATGTGTGCGCAATTAATGAAATGAAAATGTATTCCTGCCTCATGATGTAATCTGTACAATAAATAAGCAAGTGGTCCATAAAAATGATTGTCAAACGCGATCAGAACTGAGTGAGGAACAACAAAACATACAGCAATGTTGATACTACAATAAAACAAAACAGGGATTAATAGCTATCATAATACAAAGATTTATATCTTATCATTAATTATATCGCGTGTTTTCCGATCTGGAACGTAAATTAGCAATGCAAGGCTTTCTATATTTGCACCATGGATGCCGCTAGGATCCTATGGTGGTGGTGGTGGGGTGGGGGGGGGGGAGTAAAGTATCAGTATTTGTGAGGGTTGCGGAATTTGAACTGTTAGTCGCCACTAAAGCTCAACGTTTAAAAAATCAATTGTGGAAGAGGGGGAGGGAGAAGAAGCTTCCTTTATAGTTTTATAAATAGGTAGAGGAGTTTCTAGATAGGTAGAGAAGTATTTTCCGTTTATTAGAAAACTAGGGAAGTATTTCTCGTTTCTAGATGATTAGAGAAGTATGTTCTGATCAAAATGAGAACATTTGGGCATAATCGTTGGGCCCAAGGGGAAAATACTCCGGAATCATCCAGGTTTATTGTGTTTGATGCTTCAAAATGTCTTATAAATCTAGTTCTCAACTGTGTGGAATTTGGAGACGTGCAGGAAGAAAAAATTGTAGGTCACTCCTTAAATCTAAAATCTAGCGAGTTAAGCACTTTTTGAGGTGTGTGGGGTAGAGGCAGCCTTACTCCCCGTTACCCGATAGATCTGATAATGTTGGGTGCAAGGGAACACGGATTTTCGTTTGCTTTTCAAAACGTTCATGAAATTGTAGATTTTTAATTGTACAATTTATGTATAAGAGTATGAAAAACTGTTTCAGAAATGATACTACCGCTTGGAATTACGTAGATTCAGTTTTCAAAGGTGGCGGGATAAAAATTGTGGAAAAAATAAAGGCAAAGCCTTTCGAAGCTCTGAGATTGTAGCATTTTCCTTAAAATCTAAGCTGCAAATGAGATGCATTTTGAAATCTTTTAGTGGCCCTTTACTTCTGTACTTGATCAAAATTCTCAGCCTTTTCATTTCTGGTTCATATTTTAGCTTGCTGTTCAATGGGGAAAATGAAAAAAGTCAGCATTATATTTTTTGGAAAAAAGGACAAAAGTTGGTGGAGCTGGCGGCCGAAAAGTAAGGGCGTTAAGTGTTTGCTAATTTTTTAGATATATTATATATCTGTGAATAATTTATACAAATTTTAATCAATAGAAGTCGCTTCACACGGTCTGTTTTTAACATAAATTTCCACCCTTCCAGCGCAAGCGCCCAAATTCCAAAAATCCAATAAGAAAACACGTGCAAATTCCGAGTACTTAAAACACTTGAGATTACTAATATCATAATTACTTGAATTGAAGTGTCAATCGAAATATCAACAAAATTGAATCCCTCTGTTATTTATTTCAACATCCAAATTAGTAAACTTCGAATCCCTATTAGTAAAGAAAATCAAATCCCTATGGTATTTGATTTCAACAACCAATAGTCAACTTCCTCACAATCTCAAAACCGATTTTTAGATCTTACATCTTCACCCCCAAATTCGTGACCTCTTTAAAATCCCCACCCCTCAATGCCAGGCGTCAACCACTCTTACTTAGACATAAGTAAGCTAAAAGATTTGTAAAACAAAACTAGTGTGTAAATCGACAGCTTTATATATGTATATATATATATATATATATATATATATATATATATATATATATATATATATATATATATATATATATATATATATATATATATATATTTATATATATATATATATATATATATTTATATATATATATATATATATATATTTATATATATATATATATATATATATATATATATATATATATATATTTATATATATATATTTATATATATATATATATATATATATTTATATGTATATATATATTTATATTTATATATATATATATATATATATATATATGTATATATATATATATATATATATATATCATATGTATATATATGTATATATGTATATATATATATATATATATATATATATATATATATATATATATATATATATGTATATATATATATATATATATATATATATATATATATATATATATATATATATATATATATATATATATATATATATATATATATATATATATATATATATATATATATATATATATATATATATATATATATATATATATATATATATATATATATATATATATACATATATACATATATATATATATTTTTATATATATATATATATTTTTATATGTATATATATATCTATCCAAATTTATATACATTTATATTTATATATATATATATATATATATATATATATAATTATATATATGTATTTTTATATATATATATATCTCTAAATATATATATATATATATATATTTATATATATATATATATATATATATATATATATATATATATATATACGTATATGTATAGATATTATTTATATATGTATTATTTATATATATAAATATATATATATGCGTATATGTATAAATATATATACCTAAATATAAATGTATATATATATTATAATATATATATATATTTATAGGTATATATGTATATATATGTATATACTTAGTCACTTTTTTAAATTCCGAATTGCACTTATAATCGATTTATGTCAGCGTACTTTCAGAATCGCTACTACCACGGAACAGGAAGAAGCTTCACTTTACTAATGATCAAATTATCAAAGAATTCACATCGTTCTTAAGCATCCTATGGAAGATACTGTGAAGGAGAATACATTAAGATTTGCTAACAAAGGGTGTTGACTTTAATCTTCTACATTAAGCCTAATATAAAACAGTCATGATCATTTATTAAACTTGATGTCTTTTAACAGTTTAAACGGCAATTAAGGTAATCTGTTAATAGTTCTATTAGATCCTTCTCGTTCATTAAATTTTGAAATCTTGCAATGAACAATCAATGCTAGTTTGTTGATGTGTTCAATTATATAGAAAAGTTTATCGCTCGTTTCACTAATTTAAAATTTGCATTCATTAAGACACGTTGTTTTTCACAGTAGATATAATTAACATACACTTTTGTAATGTGTTATCACTTCTTATTTTTGAGTTCAAGGACCCCGGTAAGAAGAAATGGTTCGGATTCTTAATTCAGGATCTCCATAGTAACAATAAATCACAAGATAATGTTTTCCCGCATAATTGTATTTTTTCTATGGTCGTTTTTTGTTTTACTGGGAAGAGCATAAACAGGGTCATTATTAACGGCCTTTCCATTAACTCTATCGCCAATTCCTTTCGGTAAACCAGTTGATGTGTTATTTTTCTGTTTATTAGAAACGGCATAAACTGGATACTTATTGGTTGTTCTATGACCGTCGTCACTAACGTTATCTTTAAGGTCACTAAAATTGTCTTAGAAATACCCTGTTCAATTCTGCCCAAGTCATAAGGAGCGTCGTCATCTATTTCTCTTTCTGGTCTGTTCTTACTTACAGAAGCATACATATTATATTCGCAAGTAAGATTAGTAGGAGTCTCATTAGAATGCACCTGCTCACCGTTTTCAGTGGATTCATAAGCACAGTTATAGATGGTATTGTCACTAGGAAGCCTAGATTGGGCATTCCCGACATAGTCATTATTAGTGCTTAAGTGATTTGTTCTGGGACTACTACCGTTATTTCGCGACATTCTGTTCTCAGTTGTTGCATTGTCATGTTTGGAGGTCTTCCATTTCCATAAAACAACACACCCAATGACTACCACAATTATGACGGCTAGGGGTATAAGAGTATACATTAAAATTCCTACAATGCCAGACTTCGAGAGACGCATGGTGGGTATCTGTTGTCCAATCATCGTATGCATACTCATTGTGCTAGTAAGACGATTCATCGAAGAAGATGTAGAAATATAAATATATATAGATTCTGATTTTCGGTTGCTTCCTTTGTCAACATGGCAATAAACCTGGCAAATTGCGTTTGTTACTTGTATATTCCAATTATATTCATTAGCTGACAAAATTGCTGAAAAGTTTCTGTTGTTTTTAAATGTTTGTCCCATGGATGCGTGAGGACATGGTCAACTGTAATTTCAACATGCAAGGTATAAGGTGTGGATGAACAATATATCTGAAGCTGTTCTCCTGGGACAAGCTCTATATCTGTACTCTGTGGATGCATTGAAACTAGTATTTCGGAGTAAACGTATATAGGACCCACTGAACATAATATGGCAGTATTTTTAGTGCAACGAAAAATAATACCATCATCAGCTTTGTCATTAAACACGTAAATCGCGCGAAAGTTGGCTTTATTATCATTGTTATAATGGCTTGTCATTTCATCAATTGTATGGGTAGTCGTTCCTGCGACCAGCTTAGTATATATCCATTGTAGTTTGTTTAAATCCTTTGGTTCGGTATAACACGACAAGACAATTGATTCTCTTATAAGATACTCCAATGCACGTTCATCAAAGGTGCAATAAGGATATTCTTTACCTCAATACTTAGGTGAGCATTATTGTGACTATCTGTCACACCATCGTCACCCACGATGCACAGATATTCACCCGCGTTCGTTTGCATCGCGTTAACCGTAAATATGACGATTACTTCTAAATATTCCGTTACAAAAGGAGCCCCGGGATAAATAACACGACTGCCTGGTCCAAAAATAGAAAACTTTGGATGTTGAAATCCATTTGCAATACACTGAAGTGTTATCATTTCTCCAACGAAGAATATTTCCTTCTCGCCAAAGACGCTTTTTTGCTTTTGAAAGTGAACCATTCTTTCGGCAAAACTTGTAAAACATACGAAGACAAATAAATGCACTGTAAGTAACGACATTTGGACAAAGAAGGGTGTACTCTTCTTCGACTGTCTTAATTTTGCATCTTAATTCTCTCCGCGTATAACTAAATTGAAATGCAGTAAAAGTTGCATAGAGACATTAATTCGTAATAACTCACTACGAACGAACAAAGCCAATGAAGCGTATTACAGTGTATTTTGTATGAATCTTTTTATTTACATTTTGTTTTATTATTGTCTATCAAACCATTGTTATCTGTAAGTTCAATTGTATTGTATGTTTATTACGCGTGACAAATTTACCTCTTCCTTTGGTAGTGCCATTGGATTTTTGTAATTTGCTTAACGGGTGAGGACTGATTTCAACAAGATTTTTCCTTTAAAAAAATTACGAATATCTTAAAATCAAACCACAAAAAAGTACTAATGTATGTTAATGTTACTAAAGCCCTTTGTTTTATGTTTCATTGTTCCATTATTCACTACTGCAAATTTTCGCTTTTTCTCCCGAAAATACAATTTGGGGAGTTTTGTTGTTTGTCTGACTGCTGTTTGCATGTATAAGAGTTGACCTAAGCCGTATCATGTGGGGAACATTGCAGCTCCCATTGTTCATATATTCTCGCATTTAGTGCTACAAATTTCCCCGTGTATTCTTCTGACGCATAGAGCCATGATCAAAATGTCATAATTGGTATTTCGTTAACGTGAACCCGGCCGTTCCTATTACAGTCATTCCTTTTCTTTATGCTTTTGTACATTAAACACTGCCCGAAAATGGCTCAGAATCCTAAGGTTGTTAAATGTTCCTTTAGTTCACACATATATGCAGGAATATATTTTGCATGATTGTTTTCATGGATTGAAACCGACAACTAGGACATTAATCATAGGGTGACTCATACAAATATTCTGCTGAAATAATAATGATAACAATAATAATGATAATAATACGAAGGAGAAGAAGAAGAAAAAGAAGAAGAAGAAAAAAAGAGGAAGAAGAATATTAATAATAATCATCATCATCATCATCATAATAATAAGAATAGAATAACAATAACAATAAGAATAACGATTATAATAATAATAATTATAATTATAATAATAATAATAATAATAATGGTAATAATAGTAATAATAATAATAATAAATAAGATTTATAACGCGCACATATCCATCCTAATGGATATTCATGGTGCCGTACATATAACATTACATTTACAGATAAGCATACATGAAAAATAAAATAAATGAACAGTGATTTTAAAAATTAACTACATGTTTGCATAGACATCACACATGATATGGGTTTTTAGACTTTTTTTAACGAATCAACAGAGCAAGACAACCTGATATGGAGTGGCAATCGATTTCAAATATGGAAAGTAAATCTAAAGGGTGGTTGTTACGTTATTCCTGCATGTGTTTGACGTAAGTGGGTGATAAGTACTTGCATGTGAGTGGGTGATAAGTACTCGTTGTGAGTGGGTGATATGTACTTGCTTGTAAGTGGGTGATAAGTACTTGCTTGTGAATGGGTGATAAGTACTTGCTTCGCACATTTCATATGTTTCTGTGGAAGTGGAACATCTTTATTATATATGAAAAGCTACAAATATACAGTTGACTAAATAGTGTCCACCATGCAAGAATAAAGCACTAAAAACCGTTATAATATACCTTACTGATATTCGTGCGTTTATCATTTCGATGTAAACTATTTGTTAAGCTCTTGCTAATATTTCAGGGTTACAAGGAAATGCGATCAAAGAAAATGTAATAAAAAGACATGAAATGTTTTAACAACTCAGCCTGTGAAGAAAGCAAACCATGCACCCTGCTTAATTATTGCTCGAGGATGTGACGCCCGTTGATTTAATTTCTAAAGATATATTTGCCAAAGGCTAAAAAGCACGCACTAACTGGGTACTGCTTTTTTTGTATGAATAACTGAAAATATTGTTTTGTTCTTTCCAGTTAAATTTTTCATAGCAAGAACGAATGGTAAGAAACTGATATTGATATTGGCTACCAGTCACTTGGTACCCGCGAGACGCATATAAGATACACAAATACAAAGGATGTTTTTCCCGTGGTCCTGTACTACAAGTATCTGTCAGATTAATGTTTCTTATCACTTCACTTGATTCCTGTACTGATCATCAACTATTAACGTTTTAAGTTGCAAGAAAGCAATTTTATATACTTTTACTGATCTTATTCATCAATACAATTTACGTATATCTACATGGAATAGTTTTGTAACAGATCCTACATTACGGAGTTGCAGCATATTGTTATGTTTCACCATTTTCTTAAGACATGAGTGCTGAAGTATAGACTAGTGTGTAATAATGGCCCTCCAAAGTGAGTCATGTAATCACGTACGTTCAAAGTTTCGGGAAACGTCATACAAGACACAAATGATAGAAAGATGCAGTCAATTTGAGGCCGCTGTTTTTTTCATTTTCCGATAAACCTTTGATAGTACATAAAAGCTTAAACATATGTGTAAGATATTCCAAACTTGCTTAGGGTGAATTTAATTGTTACCGTATACCTGGTTTCTCTAATGACCTGCCCTCTCCTTATTTGTTCGTGTTCACCACATGGTCATCACCAAAAGTAATCTTTTGTATTACATTAGTTCCATTAATGAACACAAAAACAACAACATATAATATTTGATATAGGACAACAAGTCGAATGGTACTATTCTTATTACTCGTTTGTGAATATGAGCAGGGAACATTTTGTGGTGAGAGAGAGACATTTACATTTAAAGTGAGATTTTGTACTCTGAGAAAAGGAAGTTTTAAGCATTATACGCATAGCTGGATAATTGATCTGCAAGAACATGAGCTTGTGATTATACATTTTACACAATTTGCCTAAGAGCGAAAAAAAAACTTCATGATAAATTGAAAAAAAAACTTAAACCGAAAAAATCCCACAAGAATGTCTCCAAAACGTATATAATGATTTGCGCAATAATGATTTGTTTGTATTATTGATGGCAACTGTAAAAACAAAACTTATGGACTGCGCTATATTTCAAATGTTGATATAGTACAGCTTAGAAAGATTCCAAAACGTTTAGTGCCTTTCGACATTATAAATAGGTGTCATACAGCACCGTTAGACTGGGGTATATAGTCACTCTCAACTCTAAAAATCTACAACTACTTAAAGGTCCACTAGACCGAAAGGTGAGCACGTATTTTGAGAAGGTCTCCCAAAATCAAATGCTTATCTAGCACGCAATGGTATAACAATTTTCTACTTAATATAAATATTCAAGTAAAATTTGCCCTCACGTCGTCTGTGGGCTATCAAAACATGAAGTTCATCGATTTTTTGTGGATGATATATCTGTGAAATTAGCGAAAACGAGCGCCCTCATTTTTCGGTCTAGTGCTCCTTTAACTAATAAAAATCTTCACGCATTCTGGATTGTAAATGAATACAAAAGTTTTAATGAATCATTTAACAAAGATATATCTAAAAGTAGAAGATAAATTTCGAGGTTTATGGCATTGCCAAATGACCAGATAAATACGGCCTAAGTAGGTTCAAAATACGCGATGGAAATCGTTGCTTTATCGATTATGGAAATCGTTTGTATACACAGCGTCTTTTCCCGTCGTTTTGTCTTGCTGGTCTCATCTATAGACGCATAGGTGCCACTTATCAGGTCGGTAGAATCATTTAAAGAATAATATTGAACGTTTTCTGTGTTTTCTCTAGGTTTACTTTATCAACCTGTTGTTACGCATCTTTGTTTTGTCATTTGTGCCATGTGCTTTGTCATCTAAGGCCCTCGATTCCATCTTTTTTGCCGCTGGAGGTTAATCACTGAACTTCCGCTTTCTCAACAAAACAAAAAGAACAGTTGCTACAATAAGTCAGTACGACCATAGGTATAAAAGTGTACAGTAAATGTTTACTATTCTTGACTCCAGGAGATGAATAGTGGTCATCTGTGTTTTACTCATGAATGCATACTCACTGTACTGGTAACATATGACACAGAAGGAGATGTCAAAAAGATATATCCATTAATTTGGATCTCATTTGATTTCCTTTGCTAACATGACAACAAATCTGGCAAGTTGTGTTTGTATGATGTATATTTACATTGCGTTTCTTAGCTGATAAAATTGTAGAAAAGTTTATGTCATTTTCATTTGTTAGTCCTATGGATGCGTATGGACATTAACCAATTGTAATTTCAACTTGCGAGGTATAAGGTGTGGATGAACAATATATCTGAGGCCTCTCCCCTGGTACAAGTTGGATATCTCTACTCTGTGGCTGCATTAAAATAACATTTCCGGGTAAACATACACAGGACCCACTCTACACAGTGTAGCAGGATGTTTGGTGCAACGGAAAATGACACCGTTATCATTTTTGTCATTAAATAAGAACGTCACGTGGAAATCGTGTTCATTACCACTCTTGTAGATGCTTGTCATTTCCTGAATCATGAGGTTAGTTTGACAGATAGGCCTGGTATATAGCCATACTACTTGGGTCGTAATATTAGAGTGCCAAGTATACCACGACAACACAATTGATTCTCCTATGAGATACTCGAATCCTTCTTTATCAATGATGCAATAAGGATAATTTGCAACCATCTCGATATTTAAGGATTTATTATGATAATTATCTGGCATATTTTCTTCAACGACGACGCACATATAGTCACCCGTGTCTGCTTCTTTCTCGTTTGCCGTAATTGTGACGTATATTTTTTCGAGATATTCGAGATATTCGAGATATTCGATCACAAAACTAGTTCCGGGATAAATTACCCGACTATAACGTCAATTTCACGTTACTCCACTTTCTTTTCCAGCAACATGCTCTCTTAGGGTGTAAAATAAGTGACATTGCTTTATGGACGCATTGCGCAATGGTATAGGCGTATACTGCTGAACGGAAAAACCCGCAGTATGTTTGTTGTTTATCAATATAGTGTCAAGAGGAAAAAGTTACTCTGATGGATCTGCAAGTTTATAAAATTTGCCCAGAATCACATTGTTAACTTAGAAAACAAACCAGTTTTCAAGGTATAAAATAACGATTTACATGCACAAATATTAAGTTATTACAACATTATATCAATTTATGTCGACTTGGCTTAATGTTCTTTGCCATGTTTGAACGCTTCTGTAGCAGGATATGTGTAATATCAGTTGTTTCACTGTTCGGTCTGCCAACTGTCTGATCTTCATATATTAACAACAGAAGTACTATAAAATTGTCATGGGGAATTTTAGTTCGCAGTAATCCGCATTTGCATCTACTTAAATGAGATAATTTAGTTCGAAGCCTCTTTTAACTATAAACATTGTTGATTATATTTCAATACAATTCAATCCTTATTATTTACTAGGGAATTGTGTTTCTTCCTGTAGTAGATGATACTGGACATATTCACGCCGTTATATACATCATTAACAAATAATGATACATCTAAATCTTCCGGTAGTTCTTGACGCATTACCCATTTAATCCGCAAGACCATTTAGGGGGACAGCAAGACAGCAGCGGGAAAGTTCATTTTGGGCCAAGAGGTCAACTTTAATACAGCATTCTTAAAACAGGAACAAGAGAAAAGCTATGTCCTTAACTTGGACCAGTTCATCCAAATTGGGCTATTTCGAAATGTCTGTCGGAAAAAAAAAAACCTTGCATTCTTCTCCTGAGATTCAATAATGGTACCTGAACAAGAGAAAACAAATACAAGATGAAACATTGAACAATTGCCAAAAAACTAAGAACAAGCCATTGCTCAAACTCGTTGGCAAGAAATGGGCTTTTCAACATTTGAGGCCGAAGGTTTGGAATAGTCTCCCTGTTGAATTGAGACTGATCACTAATTCATCTCTGTTCAAGAGAAAATCTAAAGCCCACATGTTTTGTAGATCATATCCAAATTTGTCTTAACTGTTTCTTACTGTAAAGCGCCTTTGTTGTACATTTTTGTATTTTTAGGGCGCTATACAAATGTTGAACTTTGATCTTTGATTGAGTGTGTGATGTCACCAATCTAAATAGATCCTATTTTGAGACATTCATGTTTAAGTGAAGTTGTGATGTTTGTTATTATTTACATCGATATCTTCTGAACATATCAAGTTCTCGAGAAAGTACATTTGTATCTACTATCATATAAGCTCTTTTTCGGGATATCATTATACAACAGACTGATTCTTTATTTTACTGCTGGTTTATACAATTTTCCACTGATTTAACATATTACCTGCATACCAAATACACCAAGTCCATATTGGTATATGTAGGCTCTATTGTTTAAACATCTCTTATTTTGAAGACGCCTGCGACAAGAATAAGCTGCTTATTCTGAAAATCATTGTTGTAAAACTATATTTGCATAATTGGTTGTTCTTGACTTTAGTGTTCGTTTTATACGGCATAGCATAAACAGGCCCTTTATTACCGGCCCTATCATTACTCTCTCATCGATAACTCCTTTCAATAATTCACTTGCTTTTGTGTTTCCGGTTTGTGTCAACGGCATTACCATCCGGACGATGTAAAGCAAAAGTCGGACTTTGGAATCTTCTAGCAGCACACTTACGTTTTATTTTTCTCCCACAAAGAATATCTCATTTTGATCAAACATACTCTGTTGTTTTTGAAACTCTACAGTTCTCTCAACACAACTAGTAAAAATAATAAAACAGACAATATACACAACGTCATTTCACCCCAGGGCCTATGCTTGTTATTTTCGCCATCTCCTTACTTACTCAAACATCCAACAGAATATGTCTAAAACATATGTGGGAAGGATTCAAAATGTATTAATAAATGCATAAGGTGGTATACAGAGACAAAACACAAGATATATCATATGCAACAGAATTTACACTATACTAAACCAATGAAGCAAATCATTAAGACTACAGCAGTGATAGGTTTTGATGGTACTCCATAAAATGAGTGATACGTTGTGTATCAATATGTACCATAAGACGATTGTACTTTAGTGACTGCTCACTTAAACTTTTGTGCTATTTGCATTATACACAACAATTTCGAAAAAGCATCGTCCTTACTGTTGTTACATATGAAATATGGGTCAAATTGAACCAAGATGCAGCGTAGGAGCTTAATGATTTGCTTCCGAAGTTGTCGAATATCCAAAATCGCTACATTTAGGTTTATCATAAGCCTAATGTGTCCACATATCTTGCAGGAATTTAGTTGAGAGTTGTTCTTTTATAGTGAAATATGTATGGTTTTTGATAAGTCAAAAAGCTTTTTAGAGCCAGAATTTGCTAGCTTATTTACGTTTTCTGTTGATTTAATGGGTTGTATGATATCACGATCTCGTTGTTTGTGCCGCGCTTTGCCTACCAAAATTTGGTTTGTTTACAAAATTGTGGCCGGATGACGTCATTTTGCCTTTGGTGGATTAGATGTATAAATATGAACCACGCGAAAATATGGAATGTCAAAATAAAAAACCATAACCTCGTTATTTTGGATTTCCATGTTGGTTTCCTTGGCTGTTTTACTTCCTTATCAGTATCAACTGAATACAAAATACGTTTGAGAATCAATGAAGCAGAAAGCAGGGTCTATAACGTACGTTTAAACTATCGACGCAGTATTGTTAGGAATTATATTTAAAGGCTAGTAATGTAAACATTAACACGCTGAAGCTTTCCTTATAAAAGTTTCCGTATAAATCATTACTTAGTATTGTATTCAGTGCAAGTTTCAATTGGGGTTTTAAAGAACGTCCAAAAATATCCCAAAATAAAATCCCTTGAACAAAAGGACAATGAAAATAACTTGTAAGTGAAGCAGCCGTAGTTTAAACGAGTTTTATGGATAAATACGTCATCCGTCTATACCTTTATTTTTAAATAATCAAGAATAACTGATTAAAGATATCATCAGCGAAAGTCATCCGGCGTAATAGAAAACTTTAATTATTTTCAGAACTCATTTGAAAGCTTGCAACGATTTATAAGTAACTGTATGAATAAAATCCTTAAAAGACAAAATCGAAGTGAGACATGTCTATGTGATACAAAAAATGATATCTGATTGAAGAAAATTTGAAGAAAGTATAAAATAATACGTTAACATTTTTCCTAACAGTTTTGTTTTAAACCAATCAACCACCAATGTTAACAAACGAAAACGATTCGCATTTATATTCTGAACAGAGTCAAGCTTTACCGATAGCTCATTTATCGTTTCTTGCTCTATTTCTAGTGAAACCTTTAAATTATATGTTCTCTTGAAATTCAGGTGTTTATATGAAAAAGTGTAAAACAGTATCTGCGCAGCAAATACATTTCACAATAACTTGTATAACATGACAAGTTTTCTCGTTCAGAAAAGTCTTCGCTGTAAAAATCATTTCCAGATACCCCATTTCGTCTGCATATTTGTGCTATTCTTTTTTTTTGGTGCTCGTTTTATTCGGCGTTGCATAAACAGGTTTGTCTTTATCACCAGTCCTTTCATTACCTATACGGCTAACATCTTGCGATAGTCCACTTGAATTTGTGTTTTCATTTTTTTTCTTTTTATATGGAACAGCATAAACAGGGTATCTAATTATTGATTCACAGCCGTCGTCAGCAACATCCAATTTGGTATCATTAACAATTGTTTTAGAATTTCCCTGTCCATTCCCACCCATTTTACTTGTCAAAGCATGTAGAGAGTCATCGGTCACTGACTTTTCTTGTCTGTTCTCACGTACAGAAGCATAGTCACTATTAGTGTAATCAATGTCGTTGGAAGCATTCTTAGAAAATAAACGCCCACTTTTATCAATAGAATCATATGCAGAGTTATAGATGGTGTTGTCTCCAGTGAGCCTAGTTTGACACTTTTTGACCGAATGATAATCAGTTATGTTTTCACTTTTCCCGTGACTTGGTCCATCAAAATTACCCGTAGTAATCGATATTCTGCTCGCTGGGGCTGTTCGATGTCCATGTTTGGAGATCTTCCATTTCCAAACAACAACACACCCAATGACTACCACAATTACTATTACCAATGGTATCAGAGTATACAGTAGAATTTCTACGACGCCAAGCTTCGAATACTGCATTGTGTCCATCTGTTGTCCATTGATCGTATGCATACTCTGTTTATTGACCTTACTCGGTATATTGTCACGTGTCACCGGAGGAGATGTGAAAAACGAAACAGAAATTGAATCTGAATTCATTTGAGGTCCTCTTTTAGCATGACAATAAATCTGGCAAGCAGCATTTGTTTCCTGATTGTTTTCCGTGTTTTCATTTGCAGATAAAACTGCAGAAAAGGTTCTGTTCTTTTCAACTAGTTGTTTTAGGGTTGCGTGAGGGCAATAATCAAGTGTTATGTTAACTTGCGAAGTGTAAGGAGTGGAGGAACAGAATACCATAACGTGTTCTTCCGGTAAAAGCTGGAAATCCGAACCAAGTGTCTGTATTGTGACTGATAACTCCTGGTAGATAAAGACAGGACCCACACTACACAATATTTTCTTAGGGTTTAGACTGCTGCAATGAAAAATTGTACCATTGTCGTCTTTGAGTGGGAACGTAGCTCGATATTCATATTTTGATTGCCATGGAACATTTGACTAAATTCCATATCAATACTGTGGGTAGTCGTCTCGAAGATAGGCCTTGTACGAAGCCATAATATGTTACCTGAATCATATTGTATTTTTGTATAGCAAGACAGGACAATTGATTCTTCTTTGAGATACTCGAACCCATCTTCACTAGAGGTGCAATAGGAAAATTTGCTTACCACCTTGATAAGTAGCGATTTATTCTGACGACTATCAGGCACACCATTTTCACCGACTGTGCAAATATATTCACCTGTGTCTGCTTCTTGCGCGTTTGTCGTAATTTGAACAATTATTTGTCCGTAATATTCAGTTACATAACTAGAACTGATTCCGGGATATATAACACGACTATCTGGTCCAAACATAGAGAACGTTGCATTTTGAAATCCATTTGCAATACACTCAAGTTGTATTATATCTCCTGAAAAGAATATTTCATTCTGACCAAAGCCACTATCCTTTTTCTGAAAGTAAACCATTCTTTCGGCAAAAACCGTTATATACACGAAGAAAAGATAGTACACTGTACGTAAAGACATTCTCACCTAAAGGTTTTAATTTCTTTTCCTGTCTTAGTTACGCAAACTTCTTTCCAGGTACAAATTATTTTAGTTGGAACCCATGAAAGAAATCAATATCGAATCAAATTAAAATAAAGCATACACGTAGAGCTAAAACTAAAGCACTAAAAGTTCTATATAATGTGGTGCATAATATCTCTGCATCCGTCGTTCTTCGTCCACAAAAAGAAATTGACAAAGGTATATACTGCGCAGAATATTGAAAACCAAAGGAAGCCAATGAAGCGTATAGCTGTGTAGCTTTGATGAAATATTTGGTTTATTTCGTCAAGTGTTGAATATTAAACACTTGACGATATCAGTATCAGAAACCTATGCAGTCGTCTGCACAGTGTATATATGCGTGTATGTATGTATGTTTGTTTGTATTTGTGTGCGTATGTCTGTGACGCTTTGCTTGTAAACACGATCTCTCATGAACAGAACATCTATGCCATGTCATATTTTGCACATATATGTATCATAACCAATTTCAAGTTCAATTTATCAACATTTATTGATGTCATCTTTTCGTTATTTAATATTTACATTTAAGCTACATATTTACAGAGACAATAATATGAATTAAACATAGTGAAAAACAGAATTTATAAATACATTCAGACCTATATGAAAAGTAACTAAGGAAAACGTACAGAATGTTTATTAGAACATATAATTGTGCGTTTCTCTGCAAGAAAAGCTATTCAAAAAACGTTTAACGCAAAAGGTAAGAGAAATTGGAAAAAAAGAAAAGAAAAAGAGGTTAATAAATAATGATTATACAAGCATATTAAACAAGTTTTAATTATAAGATGATAGTTTTAATTATAAGATTTTTCATTAAGGAAATTGAATTAATGTTTTTACGGTTAGGGAGGCTATTATTCCAAAACCTTTGGGCCACTGAAACGGATGGTGTGTTGTAAAAGTGACAATTTTAAAAGAGGGAAGTGATATGTTGTCAGAATATCGAATTTTATATAAGTGAGTATTTTGTGGATAAGAAACATGCTTTTAAAGTTTTTATTATTGTTTAACCAATGAAGCTAAATATACATATCTGATTTTAATGCAAGTCAAATAAATTTTAATAATTAAGATTCAAATAAAGAGGTGCTGCGTGAGAAATGGAACCTTCATTTGAGATAAGATGAATAGCTTCATTCACACGAAGATGATTTAGTCTTGTGACGTAAGCTCCACACCAAGCAATATTACAGTAAGAAATGTATGGGAGGATAAGTACAATATATATCGTGTTTATATGTGAAAAGGCAAATTACTTTTAAGTTTTCTAAGAATAACTACAGCTTTAGATACTTTTTGAGAAATATGTTGGATATGTTCACGCCAGGTTAAACCGTTGTCAAGAAATACACCTACAATTTTAACAGTATTTGAAAAGTAAATTTCAAAGTTATTTAAGCAGATTGTTTGTTAATAGAACAACAGATAATACAATTGGTTTTCTTGACATTAAATAAGAGCTTATTGGGACAGAACCAAGAATAAACGTAAGCAAACTAGTTTTCTACAGTATTTATCAGGTCACATAAGTTAGGGCCAGATAAAAACAAATTGTATCATTGGCGTGTAATATCATTTGCATCGTAGTACTGGATCTTTGAAGGTCATTAACGTAAATAATAAAAAGAAGAGTTCCTAAAATAGATCCCTGTGGTACTCCACATACCATTGAGTCAAAACATGACTTTACGTTACCAAGAGAAACATACTGTTTCCTATTACTTATCATTATTTAGCTTAGATCCAAAATTGATAAAATAGTCATTAATTGTATTACACATATTTTCTGCATCAGTAATGAAATTGTTATTAATCAATATATATTTTCTGGACTAAAGAACGATTTGTACAACGAGTATGAATAATTAATATTCTTCCACATACCCTTCACATCATTACCAGTATTAATGAACAAATCATGCAATGTTTTTTTTTTTTTTCTCGGACTAAGTGGGGGTGGGGAACTTATCCATGCCTCACGGGGCGTCCACTGTCTTTATTGGGAACTGCATTGTTTTCTTGCACTAGCCTTAACCATACACAAAATCACAAATTACAGGCGGACTCACACAAGTAAATAATCACAAATTACAGGCGGACTCACACTAGTAAATTATGATTTCATCAAACGTTTTTCATCAAACGTTGCTTGCTGCTCAATGGACAGACAGAAAATCTCCTTCCTATTGCAAGGTATTGAAAAGAAATGATCAGTGTATCATGATCTTAGTTATGAAAATGTTCAACTTTAAAATTTAAACATATAACACTATCAGATAATTAGGCCTGGAAAATCAGGAAGTTGCGAAAGATAATCTTCATATTTTAATTGACTTTTTGCAATATCCAAATGTTATGGCTAAGCATCAACCTTCAGGATTTTCACATCATAAGCCTTACCTTATGGACTTTGACATCAAAAGTCATCGCTGCAGGGTCTTGGATTTTGATTTTAAAAGTCATGGTAACGCTCCCACTTACTGGCTTTGACATAAAATGTCATGCTAGGGTCCTCGATTTTGACATGAAAAATTGTGGTTAAGCTCCTACCCTCTGGAGTTTGGCATAAAAAGTCATGGTTAAGTTCACACGTACTAGACATTGACATCAAATGTTAGGGCTGGGTCCTGGATTTTGACATGAAAAGTTATGGCTAAACACCCACCTTCTTGACTTTTGGCTTTGAAATTTTGACATCAAAATCACTGTTGGATTCCTACTTGTTGGACACTGGCTATGCTAGCCACTGTAGGGGTCACTTGTCATTACAAATGATAATTTTCTAATAAAACCAAACTAACAAAACTTTACATAAGTTATTTTCTGATATTATTGACACAACAATGATACATATTTTTAGAAGTACGAAACAAAAGACTGTTTCAGCATTCACACTCGCATACCAAAAGCGTCATTTTATATATTGATAACACATCAACAAAGTTGCCCAATAATGATTATCTCTCAAAGGTATATGGACGCTTTGTATTTAATTCACTCTGAAAATATCTATGAAGTCCGAGTAGTTGTCTTTTATTTAAAAAACTAGTTTCTAAGTTGTGGATATCCAAAATAAGGAGTTTAATTAATGACTAGCAGCTGTTATTTATAGTAATTTCCAAAGACTTTTTCGTTGTCCAGCGTCGTTAAAGTGATGTTAGATTGATTGAAACAATGAAGAATACAACATTTTCTTACAGAAATGTAGGATTTCATGAGTATATCATTTTATGGCTGTTATATTCATCACATCCTGCAGAAATATTTCAATGTCAATTGGTGTGTGTGTAGGTATGTATGTGTGTGTGCGTGTGTGTGTGTGTGTGTGTGTGTAATATTTACTCAAACCAGGAAGCTTTCTGTCTCAACTTCAAGGAATGATAGCATACATTCCCCCTTATCTTATTTATAACGTAGCTGTCACATGAGCATAATTGTCCATATACCACATCATATGCTTGGTATTTTTACTCGAACTATTAATGCATGCACTAATTGATTATATCGCTATTGTCCAAGGACTATTCAAAGTGTTGCTATCATAAAATTCTGAACTCGTCAAATTGGAATTAAGCTCTTTCATAAACATACAAATTCCACCACCACACAAAAATCCACACACAAAGTATAAACATCAGAACAATTGCAAATTATACTCTAAATGGCAGTCCACGTTAATGTTTCAAACCATAAATATTGCAAGATTGTTATTATTATTTTTCATATTTAATAATATTTGATAATGAATGCCGGCTAGCTGCAATATATTTTAGACAAACCAATTAAGTTTTATCTTCTATGTACATTTATATACATCGAACAAGGTAAGCCACCGCCAGTTGCACAACGCCCCTCAACAATGTACGTCAATGGTCCCTTCAGTTCAAATTTGGTTCTCCTCGGTACAACCTCTAGGTTTCGATTAACGCAAACAAATTGAGAGATTTGGTACCGTGATGTAACCAGAGTACTTTTTCTTCCATTTTTGGAGACGGAATATCATATGTTCCTGGAAACATCAGCCTGGCTGATGCACTGCATATCATGATAAACCACGTTGTCAAGAGTATAGTTTTTAAACTGGTACCCTACCCAGTACTATATAATGTAGTACAATTTAATTCCAATTTGGACTTGATCGTGTGTCATTTTTCATGAATAATTAGTAAAAAATAATGTGCAATAATCAACGCCGTTACAATGTTTATTTCCCATAATGCAGCTAGATTAAAGTAAATCAATATTTCTGAACATTCTTCTTTAAAGGATAAACGTAAACGTAAGATTAAACGCTAACACATTAACATAAATGCTCAAATTGGCTTGGTGTAATTACTTCTTTGTAACATATTGTGAGTCTGTAATAATTGACAAATTGTTTTATACATAGTATTTGTCGTAATTGACATGGTATTGCGTACTGTTCTTTGCGCAACCCGGTATAATTTGCTGTGATGTTAGCTTTGTAAGCAAAATATGGAGAAAATTATTGTTTGAGGTCATTCCTTTTCTAAATTGAAATCTTTTAAGGACACTGCATACTAAACCCTAATGCAATCAACATGTACTTTCTAATTATTTGTTAGAACTTTGCTCCCCCCCGTCTCCCTGTACCCTTAAGTTCAATGCGTAACGGTATAATATTTGTATGTTACTAGCACAATCGATGCATGCACGAATTTATCATGACATCCTTGTCCGAGGAAAATTTCAAGTGCTGCTATTATAAAATTGGTACCTACTTAAAAAGAATAAGTGAGCAGTTCAAAATGACAATATTCCTATAAACAACACACACCCAAACGACCGCACACTCACACCCACACACAAAGTAGCTTAATCGGAACATTAAGAAATGTAAAATAAAAACTCATTAATAAGAAAAAATCCTTCACCGATACATGTAACCTACGTTTCGAACAATAGATTCCAATTTTTTTGAAATGTAATGAAGATGAATGAAGAGATAAGTGCATTTTTTTTTCCGGCGATTAAGTTATTTTCAAATCGTTACCATCCACATACTGCAAACAAGGTAAGCCGCCACCATTAGCGTTACACCGTCCCTCAACAACATCAGTCAACGCTCCTGTATGCAAAGTACTGGCTGGCTCCGAAACAACTTCTGGGTTTCTGTCAACGCAAACAAATTGAGATTTGCCCCAACCACCCCAACCTTTAATGGTACCCGGCGGACTCCCGGGTCCATTTTGCAGACGGACAATCATTTATGTCTGGAAGCATCAACCAAGTTGACCTTGGTGCAATGCAAACCACACATGTATTTGATGAGAATCCACGTGGTCAAAAGGAGAGTAACCAGTAGTTTGATATTCTACTGCAAACAGGAATGCAGTTGTGGTACCAATTCAGGTTTAGGTCTGTCATATATTGATTGGGAAGCTGGACATAAGCGATTCACACCCCACCTTGGTATTTGTCTACACGATGGGAAGATCCAGCGGCGGCATCTTTGTAAAGAAGTAACTGAAATTCTATATCAATGAGTTGTTAGAATATGAGAAAGAAATATACAAAAAATAAGAAAAACTCATAAGCAAACGTATACATTAATATACAAGAAGACTATAAAAACAGAAATAACAATGTCCTTGCTGGCTGGTAAATACAGTTCTTATGAATAGACTCTGTGCCAAAGGGTAAAGTTTCCTTCCTATCTTCACAACCCAGTTGTGATACCGACCCCAGGCCTAGTTCTGTCGTAAATAGGTTGGGAAGTTAAACATAAGCGATCCACGCCCCGTCTTGATAATCGCCAATACGATGGGACGATCCAGCGACGATGCCTTTAGAAAGACGTCAATAAAAGGCTATATTAATGCAGCGCAAGAATATCAACACAGAAATATATGCATAATACGAATAGCTGTTTGGAAAAAAATGGCTTTGTTCAAGATCAAGATTTGTTAAGTTATGTTAATACTACACCACTCACCAACATTGAAACCCTTTCGTGTTATTATAAATTCACTTAAGATTTATCATGAACTTATTTTAAAAATATATTTCATGCTTTTAACAATAAATTTCACTTAAGAACCCACATCTAAGATGATAGTAAATTCAACGAACGTGCTAAAATTTCCTCTAATAAATGTTGTTCATGTAATATTATATGCCTGAAATACGATTTAATTAAACAAAAATAAGTCATGATTTAGATCTTTTTTTTTGAATATACAAAAATGAATTCTCATGATCTGCAAAGATACCTTATAAACAAGTTGTGCCGTAGCCGGACACACTGTTCTTCCCCACCGTACATACACAACCTATTGCGAGATGTCGGAACTCTCTGAGGTGCACAAATGGATGAAAATATTATTTACCTGTTTTAGTATCATGCAATATATCAAAATTTAAAACAATAAAAACAATAACAAGCAACAAATTTCGTATTTAGAATAGTAAAATGTTACAAACCTAAATATCATGAACTTAGAAAATACATAATGTTACTGCATCATATTTTTTAAAGGAGCACTAGACCGAAAAGTGAGACGCTGGTTTTTTGCAAATCTTGACAGATATATTATCCACAGCAAATCGATAAACTTCATGCCTCCATAGCCCACAGACGGCGTAAGGGCAAAGGTCACTTGAATATTAATACTTACCAGAAAATTGCTATACCCTTGCGTGCTAGATAAGCATTTGAATTTTGGGGGACACTTTAAAATACGCCATCACTTTTTGGTGTAGTTCTCCATTAAAATATAAAATCATATATAAAAAAATATAAAACGAAAATTTGAAACTGCAAACACTTTTATTAGTTTTTTTGACATGTATGAGGATTTCATGCTTGATTGCCTAACCAGGGAAGTTTTAATATCTTCGTTGTGTAAAGGCACTGTTAATAATGATTGGATCCTCATTGTAAAATTGAGCTGATAAATAAGGTAATACGATAGCTTACTGTAAACCTGTATTAATATGTTTTTAGTGTATCTTGAAAACCTTCAAGAAGCACAGTCTGGTTGACAAGAACAACATTTTGCGCTATACTACAACTGTTCATCTTTAAATAGATATTTAAGTACAATTCAGATTCAGAAACACATTCGAGTGCAGTCAGATATTATTAAGAATCTATTTGAGAAACATATGACATCAGCATTATAGGAATAATCTATAATAGAAAATAAGCAATGCATCTGTAAATAATTCTTCAATATTTCATAAACAATTTATTGTAAAATGTATTTTATATATCATTCTTAAATAAATAGCTGGATAAAATTCTTGAGATGCTTGCTATTAATTTGTGTATAATGTATACCACCATGCACACAATTTGAAACAGCCTTAACATTTCAGCGTTAAGTTTTTCAGAAGAACAATATATATATCTTAATTTACATCGCATAATTACGATTCCCTGGATATATTACCATTTTAACTGTTTTCTTTTTGTTCCTTCGATGAAAGACTTTCGCTCTTTTATTTCCTTTAGGGAAATATGTTCAAAATGTATGGAGTGTTGACGACACGTGATGGGGTAATTTCATTTAGACCGTCTAGAACTTACCGGAAAACACAAAATCAGCTACCTGTTGCATAAGTAACCTGTTTTAGGCGTAGGTAAAAAAAAAATTCGCCGAGCAAAAACTGAGAAATTAGACGTCATTTAATATTCCCATCGCGCTATAAGGATTACAACTTGTAAAGGTGATTTGAAACACACAAACGTGTTTCTTAAATGGGATTAGAATTAGTATTATAAAATTAAACATTATGGTTATACTTATTTTGTTTAGGCTTTCAAAACTATAAGCTCAAAACCATTCAATGTATGATTACAGACGTAAAAATATATTTCTTCATTTGAGTTGCTGATTAAAAGTTGTTTGACATTACGATTAGGCTTAAACATTGCATTATTTAGGAAAATTGCTTACCCGTAAGTAGACTGTGTGTTCTTTACGCCCAATTAATTTTAGAAAAATGTCACTTATTACCTAATAAATGATTAATTTTTTGTAAAACTGTATAAGATTCAGTTCTTGTTTTACGCGTAACTGTTTTGTTTTTCCCTCTCCGGGTTGCAGAAAATAACGTCGAAAGGAGGCCTAAAGAATGGTACCCAATAATGAATTAATTATATTATCATTTCAATTACGCTTAGAAGCATATGAAGCATGTTAACTATTACATTGTAGCGTTACTTAGATACATGATGTATTTCGAAAGTAATTAAAATTAACGATCCTAATTTAGACTATTAGATAACACTAGTACAATCTTATCAACATTTGAATTACTATGTAGCATGATCATTGATAACAACTAGAAGTGAGTAAAATCCTACATTCACGACTACTTTTGAAAAGCGTTGGGGAAGAAGTTGGTGTTTGCACTGTTCTCGCTGAATCACTACTCGTTGAACTGTTATCTAATGGGGAAACAGCTTCCCTGTGGGAACAAGCCGACGAATTGTATACAAGACAACCCTTAAACTGCCTATTAAAACAGCGATGGCTAATATAAAAAGCAAAATAACAACTTTTTTCGATGCATATTGCATTTCTGATATAAGTTTGTCTGTACTTCCTGGTTTATGCACTTCCAATTGAAGCTTATCGTAGAGTTGGGTTTCTATATGTACCATGGCTGCCTCCTTATGGATAAATGGTAGTTTTGTTGGACTGTTACACATTATAATTCTGGATCTGTGTGTAACTTCGTGCTACACATCCTAAGTATGGACCACATCACGTTTGACAATGGGGCATTTAATGGACTTATTTACCGTAAAACATAGTTAAAGGTTTACACCGGAATATTTTGCATGCTTCATTGTATTGTACAATTTAACTTTGCAACATTTCTGTTCTTATGTGTTTGCTTTGAGACAATTTTGGTTTTACACTTAATACCTAGGGAAACAAAAGGGGGAAATCATTATTAAAACAATCTTATATCACAATGAGACCAAAAGGTTCGTTGGGTGTCTCTTAGCTTTTTTGCGGTAAGAGGGAATTTCCTTTGGTCTGTACTAAAGTTAGTATTCTTCTGTAAGTATAATCCTAATCGGTGTATCATTAGCTCGGTCTTCTTTCAACAGCCTAAGTAATCACCGATACGGCAATGTGCATTATTATTGACCTAGCTTATCGTGAGCCAAAATACCCACAAGCCAAGTCCATTTTGAATGTGATATATAACAATATCCTTAGTACCAATATAGTGAGGTGATTCCCTGATGACAGGGTAGTTTAGTACTTCCGGTTATTTAGAGCAACGATATTTCCAGTTAGAAATTATCGCAGAACTGACTTCTTTGATTTTGCATCATCGTTCACATTGTTTCACATTGAAACTTTTTGCAAGACGAACAAAATAAGCATCAATAAGCTTGAAAATAGAGCATTCAATAAAAACCATTACTACTTATCGTTGGCCTACATATTGTTACACCATGCTTGTGTCTAATGGTGAATTCTGACAAGTCGTTTCTACAACTGTCAAACAAAACAGCTGTAGCATGGTTTTCAAGAAAACACTGATTTTACTTCAGTGTCAATTACTGTTGTCCTTAACATTTTCTAAATGAATGTTGTATGAGTAAATGCCCCGATGTATTTGGGTGTTCTATTCTTTTGTCTTTGTGATATGTCTTGAAAAATAGGGTCATTTTATTAATGAAACAATGCGTGTCTCATGTTTACATACAAATAAATGGATTTTACGGTTTTATGCACTCAAAAATTTAAATGATGCATTATTTTTTTAATAATGTATGGATTACGACAGACAGCTCCTTGAAGGTAGAATCGTTGTAATTATGATATACTATTCAATTTTAAGGTCCTTATATAACTGATCATGCTATTTTACAACTTATTTTGGTCAACTGACAGCTATCCCTCATAATTGAAAAACTCCTAATGGAGTTGCGGCTCACAATTGTTAAATAACGTGTATACTGTGCTAAATTGCCCCTTGATGTCTCCTTTTATTTTTAAAGAGTTACTTAAAAACAAATATCTCTTCCTATTCCGTAAGGAAATGGATTCAGCTTTTGATTGCTTTTTTGCAAAGTATTGCACATTCCTTTCTCTATGCATGAACTCCTAATGAAATATGTTTTATTTTGATTTTTTCACGACGCGCTCGGTACCAATGTTTTGTTGTATAATGATCTTTGTACTTTTTGCAGTCAAATTCGAGAATTACAGTGACCACCTTTTTCAGAATGAGCAATCTCATCTTGTATTAGCCTTAAAGTGAAACAACATCTTATAATTACAGAATTCGCCCCTTGAACACTACTCCATCTTGGTTTTCTGTGCCTTAGGAATTCTAGTAACCGCATGAATGATTACGTGACACTGACATGCGGTCAATGCAGAAAGTTCCAGTTTACTATTTCATTTGCACGTTACTCCACTTCGTATTATAACAAATTTGTGGTAAAATAATTACGTAATACTCGTTGAGGGAATGTCCTTGAAACGGGATGAAAATGACAGTGGCAGTTTCATCCCGTCCAAGTTTCAAGGGCGCTTTCCTCAAATATAGGTCAACTGTTCACCTTCAGTGAGAAAGATTTATTTTTTTTGGTTTTAAATTTCTTTAAAAACATTCTTTTAATTAATAAAAAAGAGTTCCGTCATTAATTGAGCTTTTGTGCACATTAAATCTTGTTCTAAGTGTTGAAAAAAATAGTTATCTGATTTCTCTTATTTTTGTAAGCAGAGCGTTAGGCACAATGAAAATTTTATGTTAAATGTATTACTGCTTTGTATTGCAAAATTAATCTTATTTCAATGAAATGTATCAGTATCTAAATCTGTGATAATACGAATAAATATATTTGTGAAATGATGTAAAATGATATGAGTCATTATCAGAAATAAAGTTGAGTAAAACAAAGTTCCCGATAAACCCATTCCAAAAACACTTGTTTAGAGAAACCCGATTCAAGTACAGATTATCGAAAGTACATTTTTTTTAGAACAATGTCCTTCACGAGGCAAAGGTCAATCGCAGATTTTATTCATGTAGAAGTACAACAAATTTGGTCGGATAATATTAGCAACTTTTTGATAGGTACAACTTATCTCTGTTTGATCACCCTGTGCGCCCACTATAACCATAAATGCCTGTATGATGTTGTTATCGCTATCCCTGTGACTATAAATGACTACATTTGTTGTTGTGACAATTTCGGTGATTATGAATGACTGTATTCTGTTGTTTTGACAATCTCTGCGACCATGAATAACTGTATTATGTTGTTGTGAGAATCCCTGTGAGTATCAATACTTGTATGCTGTTGTTGTAGCAATACCTGTTAATTTGTATAGCTGTAGCATATTGTTGTGAAAATCTCCGTGACTATGGATACATTTATTTCGTGGGTGACGATCTTTTTTAACTGTGAGCACTTTATTAAATTATTGTTACAAACTCTGTGACTATGAATCACTATATTCTGTTGTCAGGTTGTTGTTACAATCAATATACCATGAATGACTGCCTTTTTACTCTTACATAGTGAGATTGGATCAAGTATACGAGGAAAATATGTATTTTTTTTATATTATCTGACTGCTACCATCATAATCACAGACTGACAGCAGAAAGCTTCTTTCATTCCAAACGGTACAAAACAAGGTGGGAGTAAATAAATAAGTCGTTAATTAAACAGTTTTGGTGAGCCTCTATTAAAAGGAAAATAACAATTATAGTACCCATTAGAATGAAAAAGCCATGTATGCATATTTTTAGATTAGAATTATAATCAGATAGATTTTACTTTCGTCTCCTGACACAATGGAGTCTAGAGCCTCTCTACGTGTAAAGTATTAAACCACCTACAATACCCGACAAAGCTAATGAAACAAAATACTAGAGATTCAAGTCTAATTCAATTTGCGTCTTATTCACATACATTTACAAACGCATACCATCAACAACTCCCCCACGCCTGCGTCTTTTTAAATTTGCAATATTCATTTTAATTATTGTCGGGGATGGTAGATGCAGCTGCTAGAGAAAAACTATTGTAGTTGCATTTGATTGGTCTAAGCCTGAAAATGACATCATATTAAAGTGTAAATGAGCAATGCACATCCAATCCTATTATTTGGATACGGTTAAGATATAATGAGGTCAGGCAAAAAAGAGCAAATAAGATTTGGGTAACAATGACGAACGGTCCATCAATGTGAGAGCGCCTTCCTGAAAAAGATTCAGATAAATGCATCGTTCAACACAGTGGAAAGGGGTTGCAATGGGAAGCTGCACAGGATTCTGAATTGTTGGAGTCACGAAATTGGAAGATGAAGAAGATGCATTCACAAACGACTCGTATTTTTTTCCAACAAAAGGGGTGAGGTGTTTTTTTTTTCCTTAAAAAAACCTATTCCTTTATATAAACACCACCAATTCCATTTAATTTGTGCAGCATAATTTATTTGGTTTTATTATCAGAAAAGAAAATGTCATTACACAAATTTGATTAACATATTGCATTCTCCATGAATAATACAAAGTACACATAGACATATACAAACTACACATAAACTACACTAACGCTATTGTGCTGAGTATCCATTGTCAAATCAATTTGCTTTTTATGTGCACAGTGTAAACGCTACTGTGAATTATTTTCAAATTCCCGTTAAATATGCTCAATAACTCTGCGTCGCAGTTGTAAAATTACGCAAAGTAACAACGAATATTTGTTTTTCAGAAAATGCAAAAGTTTTCCAGCAAAACCGATGACAGCTTTCTCAGAAGAAAACTAAATACAGTGTAATGTTGTTACTTTTAACATACGCCTCATATATTCTCAAAATTTGGATATCAATCGTGTATGCTTTAGATTTCTATCATATATCAATCAATAATTGATCACTAATAAAAGATGCCAATAGAATGCGCCATTCAACTGTTTTTACCACTATTGCAAATACAAATAAATACAAATTAATGTATGAAACGAAAGACGACGTTACTTTAGTTTAAGTCTTAAAATTCAATGCGCGAAGTTGGATTGATTTGCAATAGGAGGTTAGAATATTATCAGGTAAAATAACAAAGTTTAAAGTAAAGCAATTTTTGAATAACATTTTACCTTAAAGATAAACGTCAACGTAAAAGTAACCATTTAAGCAGTACCGTAAATACGAAAACGTATTTTTATCAATTTCACGTAACACCTTGTGATTAAAGATAATTGATATCTGGTTTCTCACAGAGCATCAAAGCAACTTTAATGGAATACAATTTTTCTTAAACCACGCACATCTCGACACCTACAGAAACATTAACACGCAACGTATATACATCTGAACAGTATTAAAGTCATCCATTTCCAAAATCGCTGAATAATACAGGTAGCCGACGTTTCAAACCGTATATATACTGCAATGCAGTAGGAATGAATGAGCAGTATCGTACATTTTTTTTTTCAAACCACCTAATTATGCTCAAATTATACACGCTGTTAACTCGTAGCCATAAAACAAGTCGCACGAGATAAGTCACCACCACATAAACAATAACGTCCCTCAACAATATACATAAATGCCACTGTAGTTTTTCAAATTGTACAAACTGCACAGGTCAACTCATGACCATTCACGTAAGGCGCACAAGGCAAACCACCATAAGCCGCACAACGTCCCTCAACCAAGTTCATCTGACCAGCTACAGACACAGAACCACTTGTTCCTGAAACAACTTCTGGGTTTCGGTCAACGCAAAGAAATTGAGAAATCTGATGGTTGAGGTGAGTTCTTTCGGTCATCAAGTATCCAAAATACTCTCGCGTCCATGATGAAGACGGACAGTCGTTCCTGGCTGGAAACATCAACCAAGTTGATCTTGGTGCAATACAGACTACACATGGCATTTCATGGGTATCTACATTAGCAAGAGGGCTGTAATCATTAGTCTGATATTCTACGCCAAAAAGAAACGCTCTTGTGTTGTCTACACCATAATTAGGTCTGTCATATTTAGGTTGTAAAGGTAGACATAAACGATCCACACCGCCTCCATGGTAATCATCTGCACGATGTGAAGATCCAGCCGCAGTACCTTAAAAAAATTAGTAGTAAACGTTTATATTAATACAGTGTATATATATATATAAATATAAATATATTATAAATATATATATATATATATATATATATATATATATATATATATATATATATATATATATATATATATATATATATAATGAATGGAGGG
>JAIGNY010001757.1:977500-1005000 GCA_020152595.1 Chiridota heheva
TAGTTCCTGTTAATTCCGATGACACAGTTATACTCACATCATTAGGGCACGTCACAACGGGACCAACATCGTCAACTGCAAATTATGACAAAGGTTGCACAAGGATTATATGAAGGACTTGCTAATTTCAATAAAGAATGGTGAGAAATTTTAATGGGTACGTTCCCCGAGTTAATGAGGTTACTGATTTAACATTATTCGTAATTTATAATTTCAAAGGAAGCTGTCTATGACTGATATGGGTTTTGGAGTCACAAGCACTAGAGATTATCAGTATCATCTGTCAAAATAAGAAAAGGTTGCAGCAAATATATTTGAATGGAGGCCTGAAAATGATATTCAACAATCCGGGAAAGTTCCTAACATACGGAACCAAAAAGTTCTTTAATTAATATACACACTTTTCGTGACATGGATATTGCCATTTTGTGACATTTCCCATGATGCTTTGCTACACTAGCGTTAAAGCTTTATATAGTGCTATTATTTTTAATTTTTGATACCTCTGCGAGCAATTGTTTTGTCCGGTGAAAGCTAGAAATCAATGACAAGCCTTTATTGCTTTCATGGCTAAATATTATTCACTCCCTTTTAGATGTTTACCACATTTTCTTTTTTAAATATGAGGAAAAATCATAAAGAAAGTTAGGCAGTTAGGGGCGAAGCAGTCATTTAAGAAATTTAAATATTTCTAACAGTGTAATTTTGTCGCTGCGATGGCAAATTCTAAGTAATAAAATTACACATCAAAAATCTTTTCAATTTATATGACAAAATGGTCAAAAAGTTAATATTTGTGTACATGTTTATTGCAAAATGTGAAGAAGACCGCTGCAAGCTCAGGTATTATTCAGGTTCCTTAAAATAGGACCTTTCCCGGACTGTACAATAGCAATTTGTTTTTTAAGTTTATGAATCAATTTGATTATTTTTATTACAATTACGCCTTGAAAATCCTCAGACCAACAAATAAATGCGAAGTTATGCTCAACTTACAGAATGAATTTGCGAATCCGACTGGTTTGTTCTGTGGTAGAGCGTGCGCATTTAACCTTAGATGCTCTTATTCAATTATGGATAGGGCATATTATATACCTTAAAGATGGCACGTCCTGCTCCATTTTCTCTCGAATAATCAGGGTGACACTTAACTGTGATTGGTTGAATCTGGATAGGACTTCAGTTTTGGCGTAAGCAGACGATTAGTTGCGTAATAGCAATACGTGATTTGGTGAATTTATAAGCCTCAAGTTAATATTTGTTAAAATATACTTTTGTGTTAATGGAAAAAATAAATGGTATATAAGCAGCATAAAACAAAACATTGTATCATTAGCAAGAGATATCCGTGTCATTAAATCCAATTCACTCACCAGCATTTACAAATACATCAAATGAGCAGGAAGCTGTGTTGTCGCTTGCGTCACTAAACGTGTATGTCACACTTGAAGAACCAACAGGGAAAAGTGTGCCTGGTAGATGACTCCTACTTTGAAGACTTGCGATTCCAGAATCGTCAGTTGCCGTAGGTTCTGTCCATGTCACGAAAGCGCCCAATATTCCCAATGAAACTGTTTTAATTACAACCTCTGGACATCTTACAACTGGTTTAACATTATCTGCTGCAAACGAACAAACAATAATTGACATCAAAGAAGATTTCTCATCGCACTTATTGGTATTGATTTTCAGATATTATTCAGATAGATATCAAATAATATTTTTTATTTTGAAAATTATAACTTGAACTTGTGTAGTTTGACGGATAAAGCATTAACACAAAGAACTATACACTAAAAACCACACATTAGAAACCACACGCTAGAAAACACATGCTAGAAAACACACACAAGAAACTCGTTTTTCAGCTCAAGGATCCGAGGCTATAGATGTCATCTATCATTGAGTTTAGGTGGTCTATAACCGTTACCGCTTTGAAAGATGACGAAAACTCATGATACAAGTATAGTCCCGAGAAAAGGCGCCGGAAAATATAGATGCAGGTGCTTTTATAACTAGGAGTGCTTTCGTTGTGAAAAATGAAGTAGCAGCATACTGCGGCAAGACTGTAGTGATATGTTAGTTAAAACGTTAAATCCATCCCGACCATTAGGATCATAGGGCCGGTGCTTATCCCCTTATACCTGGCTCACGTGGACGAGAGCACATGACGTCCCTGGACAGGACGGCGGTCAACAGCTGAGATTACTGTAGCATGCAGAGTAACGTGTCTTGTTCAGGAAACAGTATATTGCTCGCGACGGGAATCGAACCAGTACCTGTCGCAAACGAGCAAGAAATCGTCGATAACAAAACCAAGATGATATATCTTGCGTACCAAGGACGAAATTGAACATTATTTACAATCTTTGACAAAACTCGTTGAAACACTTGGTACAAATTTGTGGTGTTCTTCATGTAGCTACTTTTTTTTTGCAAATTATTCCACATTTAGAAATCAGAAATGCTGGAAATTTGTTTCTTGCTTCCTTAAACTCTACTCTTCCAATTGTAAATAATATTTTATAAATTTAAGGACAATTTTATCATTTTATTGACGCCGCCAGTGTCCCCGTCCCCTACTTCACTATATTAATTGTCTTCCACTCTTCCTCCCCCGCCCCGTTCAATGTTGGCCGTTTTTACTGTTTTTACTGGAAATGACGTTAAGAAAGCAATAAATTCAACATTGAAAAGGGGGAGGGGTAGGGGGTTACAATTCTCAGAAAAATATTAAAGAGGCATAACCCGATAACATATGTACTTCTTAAAAAACTGAAGTGTTCCAACAGTTTTGTCCAAGATTGTCTAAGGAAAGAATGTCCATTTTTTGTTTAGATAACTTGCTTTATTTCTCGATAGCAGATGTGTTTTGAGTGTCTAGTGAATAATTAGCGATATAAATTTTAAAGACAATAAGTTATATAATGAATAAGAATAAACTTAGGGATTGAAATAAATAAATAGGTCAATGGATTTTTGTGTGAGTTTTTTAAGGTTGCAAATATTTGAAAATTCGTGCGCTTCTCGGGGATTGAATAAAGAAAAATAAATGGCGGTAAAAGACTGTGGTTAATCTATAAGCATATGTATAAAAGCTATTCAATAAGTAGAAGGAAATAAAAGGGAATGTTGACCCTCATGTAATCGACAGGATTCGAAGCCATGTTCCGGTGATTTGAGCTCCATCCTATTGTCCGCTATCCCACAGCGACGCTTGCAACATGGGATTGAAAACATGTCATCCATTCTTGAAAGGAAATAAGAGGAAGAATGGTAGAGCTGCGAACTATGTTAAATCGTTATACAAATCGACACAAGTAAAGTCGTTTAATCAATTTGTCTCTTAATTTCTTTCGCAACTTCAAATGTTATTATGGAATTCCTTTTTACCGATTGCGTAATACACTGAAGAGTTGAAGCAGAAATGATAGAGTTGTGGCATAAAATACAATGCTTTTCATTAACCTACTTTCTATAGCATATTTTTCCACATAAGAAATCACAAATGCTGGAAATCCCACCACGGGTTTCCCCCGAACCCTACAGGCCCATGGCCTCAAGCGCACGGGCATGCTTGTTCTGCGATCAGACTAAACGCTCGCTTCGCTTGCAAAGGCCACCAGCCCACCGCAGCGCAGGGCCCCAACCAAACTTACCTCACTGATTGAACATTTACAAATCATCAGTACTGTTTTTCGTAAAGCGTGTTAAACCTCTATTAACAATTTTAGTAGTAGCTTGATGTAATTTTTCAGACATTGTTATATTTTTCAAGTTATTTCCTATCCTACTACAGTGTATTTTCCAATCCTCCAACAGCCCCCCCCCTCTCCTCCTCGACCCTCCACGTCCTTTTTTAATTAACACTGCCTTGCCTTACTAATTTGACGCGAAATGGACCGATTGACAGATTCTGAGTATAACTTTCCGATTTGTATTTTGCTTTTTACAAAATAAGCGCCGTTTTTCTTCAGGAATATCATGGGATTTTCTCAGACAATCTTGGACAAAACTCGATGAAACACTTGGTGAAAATATGCGATGAATATTTTCTTGCTTCTTCAATCTCTACTCTTCCAATTGTAATTAATATTTTAGAATTTTAAGGATACTTTTATCATTTCATTGACGCCGCCAGTGTCTCCGTCCCCTACCTCACTATATTAACTATATTAATTGTCCTCCCCTTCCCCTCCCATTCAACGTTGGCCATTGTTACTGTTTTTCCTGTAAATGACGTTAGGAAATAAATAAATTCAAGACTGAAAAGGAAGGGGGTGGGGTAAGGGTTACAATTCTCGGAAAATTATTAAAGAAACGTAACACTATAACATATGTAGTTCTCAAAAAGCTGAAATGTTTCAACAGTTTTGTCCAAGATTGTAGATATAAAAACACCAAATTGTGCCACAGCAATAACTTGAGTTTGATCGAAATGTGTAAATGAGAAGAAAAAAATACAATGCGAAGGGAACAGAAATGTATGTAGCATGTCCCAACTTGTATTACAACGCCTTTTAAGTATCAAATTTAATTCCAAGGAATAAAGCTTCCAGCAACAGATTTCACAGAGGCATAGGTGAAGTCCTATCGGTAATACAAAAGTAGTATTACTTAAGTATAATTGTCTTTAATAATAAAACATTGTTTTGAAGCATGTCAACGATTACGTTGCAGCGTTGTTTAGATGCATGGTGTATTTAAATCGGAATTAGTTAAAGTTAACGCTACAAATTTAGTCTATTACAGTACAGGCTAGAACTAACGCACGCGGTTACCGTGTGCGCTTACCGCCCTTACCGCGGTTACCTCAGGTGATGAATAGCTAAACCTTACCGCAAATCGCGGGTTAGCGTGAGTAAACGCGCTAAAATCAATATCCTCCTATGCTCCATGTTGTGGAGAAAACCTAAGCAGTAGGCCCCAAAACGTGAGTCACCGCGCTAAAATCGATATTCTATTGTCCGCCTCCGTCAATCAACTTCTAAGTTCGCAACTTGTGCAAGAAGAATCACATTAAGACTTTCAAACATGCACGCTATTGTGTTGCTTTTGTAAGCCATCACAGTTAGGCTATAATCTGTCAAAATCATTCGAACTCGAGCAAGGCTTTGTGACTGCAGACCCTATTCTCGTAGTCAGAGTCAACGTAACCTAGTACGAGTTCAGTGCGGTTTATTATGTACTGTATTTGTATAACGTAACATAATGGGCATCTGCACTCTGGTTTCGTAGATCTAACACTGCATGCAGTACAGTACATGTATACAGTGCGCCTACATAATATATTACCTGTAGGCCTATATCTCGTTTTCGTACACAGTTAAGGGTGTGCATTATACTTGCATATAAGTTGTGCGTCACAGTGGGTGTATGTCATCATCAGCTATTTTAAGTTTTAAATGTTTTTTAACACTGATTTTAAAGATATATCTTCAAATGAAATAAAACATTAAAACCTTTTTCTGTTTGTTTATTTTGCAATATTTTTTCTTTCTTGCAAAATTTATTTGACTCATCAGGTAATATTTACATGTTATTGTACTGATTGTCACGATTTAAGTAATTTTCAAGTGTTTTTTGGTCGAATTAACAGCTTGTAAAACGGGCCTTGATTGCGTGGAATTTAAAACCCTCTTATGGCCTAGCGTTAGGCCTATTTTGTTAGTTTTACTGTTTACTGCTGCACATTCGCGGTGCGTTTTACAAGTAAGACTTCATCGATTAAATCATCGATTAAACAATGTAGCCTAACGTTAGGCTTTTTATTGTGACTGTGTGATAGGATAGCTAAACTCAATAAAAAAAAATCGCCGAAATTTTCACTTAACGTCCAAAAACTGTAAAATATTTAAACTCAATCGAAGGATTGATCCAATTTTCACATCAAATTTTTTTACCGTAATGGATTTAATATGTATTTTCATTTAAATTTTTTGCTCGAAAAAGTGCAATGCAAATGAAGACATTGCCTCGTTTCGTAGGCGAACATTGCAAGCACTAGGCCTATGTACTGTGTACAGTGATTCTGAACGTTGCAATGCTGACTGAATTAAAAATATATATATATATATATATATATATATATATATATATCCCAGAGTTCAACGTGGAACTGAATGAAAACAAAATAATATTTTACGAAAGTCTTTAATTCCTCTAGGCCTCGCGTTAATATATTTTGCTAAGGAAAAAGTGTGCCAGGCCAAATCTGATAAACAGATTAATCTAAGTGTGCAACGTGTCTTTTTACAAAGCACAGACACTTCGATCTTGATTGACATAATGCATACAATGCGTTATCGATTTTTAGCGCGGTAAGTCACAGATGAATAAAATCTGCAGGGCTGCAAGCACGGTGATGTTAGCGCGGTAACTCACGTTTAGCGCGATTTTGCGATTATGGCGGTAAGTGCACTAACGCCCCGCATTTAGCGTGTACGGTTATTCCCGACTGTGCTGCAGTACAGGTTAGAACTAACGCACGGTTATCGCGATTAGCGCTACTAAGCTACCGCACTTACCGCGTTAAGCGTATCTTTTGTTCAGCACCCCTTTTATCTGCCGCCAATTGGCACTGATATGCCTCCACAGTCGACGGTAAACGCGTTATATAATCCAGTTGTGATATGTCCCTCCCCTTGTAAGTAAACGCGTTAAGAAATCCTCTTAGTCATTTAAGCAAAACGATGTATTGTTATCGGGTTTTAAGACTGACTTGTTGAAAATAACGGTTGTGTTTACCTATGGAGCCATTAAGTGTATTGGTTTGCGGTAATACATCTCATAGCTGCATGTATTATGGCAATACTCGCTAGTAGGGCCTATAGTATAGGCCTACATTATACCAGGGAGATGTAATATTTCCATGATTATACATACACAATGGACAGTGTATTGAGCGGACAGTGTATCTAACGTCACGTTAGGACATTATGTTAATAGAACTAGTAGAAATAAAATAATACAAACGAATGCAAAGAAAAACCATGATTCGATGAGCAAGTCTCATTTTATTAATAAGAACCCAGTGCTCGAATCACTAATGCAGCAAGGCTTCTTTGCCATTACATCATTAATTTATCCATACCTACAGGCTATCACCTTACGGGTCCGCAAAAAATATATATAAACTCTCTCCACTTCGAAACTGTCTACTAACTGTGGTGTAACGGTTGTCATACCTGTCTACAGACCACGAGGCCCTGGGTTCAAGCCTGGGTTGGGTAGACACGCCAGTGCTCCACAACTGGTTATCAAAGGCCGTGGACATTGACTTGGTCGCCGATGTTATGTCTGTCCGTATGTCGTACCTGTGTTCTCGTCCGGGTCGTATTAAGCGCTTCGTGATAGCATTGTTACTATCATAACCAAATACGCAGCGACGACCCCGTCATTGTAATTGTGTAGTCACTCGTCGTTTTCGTCGAACCAATGAAATCATTTGAGCTTGTACCCCCAAGCGAATAACACATGGTACTGGTCAATTACATACAACACATGATTGCAACAGAAGATTCCATCGCTCGTAGGCTACTATAAGTAAGCATAATCACAGAAGAACGCAAGAAATTGTAACCAAGAAAATTGATGAAATCTTTCTTTCTATTAAAATCCGATCAATTTTGACCGGGACTGTTGTTCAGAGGTTTATTATACACATGAAAATGAGATCAGGGAGAGAAATAAACTTTTTGAGGGAATGAATGGTTGTTTTCACTCACTGTGAAATGTGAATCATACCAGCTTGGTTTGATTTACAAACCAAGCTGATGATTGCACGGGGATAATTTATCTTCGTTTTACAAAAGAAGACGCAAATACATGATATTGCACAAGTAATGTGTTATCAACATTGGGTTACTATCTGCGTAGCATGATCATTCCCAACAACTAGATGTGAGTGAAATCCTACAATAACGAATACCTTTGAAATGCGTTGGAAAAGAAGTTGGTGTTTTTGCTGTTTTCTCTGAATCACTACTCGTTGGACTGGTATTTATGGGAGAAGACAACTGCTCTGCAGGAACAAGTCCAGAAATTGCATACAAGGCAATACTTAAGCTGATAAGTGAAAAAACGATGGCTATTATAAAAAGCAAAATAACAACTTTTTTCGATGCATAGTGCATTTCTGGTATAAGTTTGGCTGTACTTCCTGGTGTATGCACTCCCAGTTGAAAATTGTCGTAGAGTTGAGTTTCTTGTTGTTGTGCCATAGTTGCTTCCTATCGGATCAATGTTAATATAAATTACTTACCCCTGACTTATTATTGGTATCAAACACCCACCATATGGACTACAATAAGTTTTACAATGGGGCATTCATTGAAGTTATTGACCGTATAAAACATGATATTTGTATACGAGCAATTGTGTTATGATATATTTTGTATTCTTTTTTTTTCTTTTTTTTATGACGTTTTCAAAGTTGTGTACTCAATATCTGTAAAAACCAACATACTGTACTACACACCCTGCTTTGCAAAAAGAGGGCAAATTATTGTTGGAAACTTGTTAAATTTCCAAGATCACAGAAAAGGCAGTTGTAGCACACTTGAATCAGCACCTGAATGACCAAAATCTCTTACCTGTGTACCAATCAGCTTAACGTGTGTTCCACAGTACAGAAACCGATTTGTTACGGTTCAAGTCTGATCTCTTAATGGCTATGGATAAGCAAATGGTGTCATTGGTGGTCATGTTAGATCTTAGTGCTGCCTTTGACACGGTAGATCATGAGATATTGCTTAGGGTGCTTAAATCTCATTTCGGTGTACACAATACTGCACTTCTGTGGTTTGAATCCTATCTGTCAAATCGTAGGCAAAAAGTTATTGTAAATGGAGAATGCTCGTCTGAAAAATGTATACATTTTTCAGTACCCCAGGTTCATGTTGTGGCCCCATACTTTTTTACATTGTATGCCTCAACCATTTTCAGTGTGATTAAGAAGCATTCACCTAATGTCTCTGGGTATGCTGATGACCATAGGTTGTGGCTTAGTTTTAAAATCACAAGTGCTTCTTCTGAATCAGAAGCTATTACTAAAATGGAAAGCTGCCTAGAGGATGTTAGAAGGTGGATGCTTCAAAACAAGCTTAAAATGAATGATGCCAAACCAGAGGTTATTTTGTTTGGCACTACTCCTCAACTCAATAAATTAACCCAAAAATCTGTCAAAGTGGGTGGTGGTTTAGTTAATGCTGTCCATTGTGTTCGTGATCTAGGAGTGTGGCTGGATAGCAACTTAAACTTAAAGCAGCACGTTATGAAAAAATGCAGGTCTGCATTTGTAAATTTGTACAACATTAATAAAATAAGAAATATGTTGACAAACAGTGCAACAGAGACCCTAATTCATTCATTGGTTCATTCACACACTGACTACTGCAACTCTCTCTTGGCTGGTATGCCACATTGTTTAATTCAAAATGTCCAAAAAATACAGAATTTTGCGGCACGTGTTGTAACTAAATCAAACAAATATTGCCATATTACACCCTTGTTATATTCACTACATTGGTTACCGGTTGAAATGCGTATAAGATATAAAATACTTGTTCTTGTTTTTAAATGTATCCATAAAATGGCCCCAAAATATCTTCAAAACTTAATAATTTCATCAAACACCACTTATGATCTAAGAAACAGATCCGTAGTCTGGCTTAATGTACCCAATATTTCATGTATTACTCTGGGGGGTAGGGCATTCTGCAGACTCGGCCCACTTTGGTGGAATGATCTCCCACTTCAAATAAGAAAAATCAATTGTCTTCACGTGTTTCTGAAATCAATCAAAACACATTTGTTTATGGTTTATTTTAGTAAGTAAGTATGTATTGTATTCATCTAATTTTTTTGTAAAGCGTTTTTGAATATGCTTGTATAGAAAGGACGCTATATAAATGTATTATTATTATTATTATTAAATTACGATGAAACGAAAAGGCTGGTTAGGTTTCCCTTCTATAGCGGTTTTGTGTTTGTTTTCAGTGGTAAGGTTATATACCATTTTTGAATTTTCTTAAGTTGGTACTTTTCATAAGTAAGTATATTCTAAGTCGGTGTATATTAACTTGATCTTCTTTCAACTGCCGAACATATACATTTAACGAGAGAGTATATTTTGCTTGGTCTAGCCTATACTTAGAACACAAAGTACGTTCAAAATATGATATGTACAAATATTCCTAATACCAATACAATTAAGTGAGTTGTCGATAGAAGGCCTTCCTTTTGTGTACTTGAAGCAACAGCACTAAAGAAAATATTGACTTGTAACTGAACCTACCAAATATTGTAATGTACCAAAGTTATATCACATTATTACAAAAGCTACCTCGTTTAAAGTTGCATTACGTATTTGGCATGATTTTCCGGGGACACAGACAAAAATAATTGTCGGAAATGTAGCGGCAACATGACTTAAAATCAATTGAAGTGTATAATTAGAAGTTATGGCAGTGCTAACCTACTCGTTCTACAAATGTTGGGTCAAATTTGAATTATATTCATATCGTGAAGGCGATGAAATTGATGTATTTGTTGTGTTGAGCAGCATCAATCGTGACTACCGGGAACAGCATATCATCGTTGTACGCTTCCTACGTAAAGCTTGGCGTTGTGGTCATATCAACATTTTTTTAATATCTTCTGATAAACCTATTTGGCTTTAGTCCGGATCTGAACCATATACTAGCCTTTCTATTAAACACTACCGCTACCATTATAATTAAAGGCAAAGAGCTTCTTTTTTTAATCTCATCACCAACATATATATGTAGTCACTTGTAGTTTTGGTGGAACGGGACATATTTGTGTGATATTTGCGTCTGTTCGTGTTTTTGTGTGTGTGTGTGTGTGTGTGTGCGTGTGTGCGTATGCAACAATTAATTTTGTGTCGTTTATACCTCAAAAACTGTAATACTCACATGAAGCAAAATTGGTGGATGGATACCCCTGGCGCGGAACTTTTGTCTCCAATGTTTTGGGGTACAAAAGTCAAAGGTTACAGTTCAAATGGGACAAGTTTGTGGTGATGGCTGAATCTTTTGAAGGAACTACGTGGTAACTTTAGAAATTACATATGGGGTTAGGTATAATATTCTAACAAATCTTTAAAATATTTAGAAGTCGATCTTTTAAATTTAAACTAAAAAAATACAACACCTATTCCAACCTTATGCTGTGCATGAATTTGTGTCCCGTAAACTCTAAGGTCAAAAGGGCAAAGATCACAGAGCTATTGACCACTTTTCACCATTTTCCTTTATAAATCTGGAATAGTACTTGTGACGTACGCATGAATGGACTCATACAGTAAGATACGATAAATGCAAATTTTCAGATGATTGTTTCAGTAATTAGGGTCAAGGGTCAAAGGTGAAATATTTAATTTTATGGGGTATTAATGTACTATTGTTTTATATTTTTGTGCCAAAAGATCGCAGAGATATAGTAACCCTGTTAGCTGTTTCCCCCACTATGCTCTAAGCTTGAGGTGATGAAATCAGCAATTAATTGGATTGCTTTTTAGTTTTCTTTGCAAACGTAACAAATGAAGGTGCAAATGCATCATTTTACCATCATTTTATCTAGTCCATCTTTTGAAAATTATTATTTAAACGTCAGGGAAGCCATAATGTATGAAAAGTAAACATCCAATACTACGCATTACAAGATGAGGTTCTTAAAATTTGATTTCGATTTATAATTAAAACTTACCTCATAAACCTTTTGGAAAAAAAAAACACATCTTAAAAGAATTGAATATGTAATACATATATTTAAACCTGATTTTAGTTTGATCTTATAATCCTATAATTCTCTATTGCAAGCTGATTGTAGGAAGACAATTTCTGAAAACATAGACCAGCATTAACACTTCATACAGGCAAAAGAACAAAAATACTTGGGTCCCCCTCCCCACCCCCACCCCCTTCCTTACACTACAAACTAAAAGAAGTGCGAGCAAGTTATCCATTCTATCCAATGCAAGACAGGGTGTCCTCGCCTACCGATCAATAACCTCCTGCAGCCGGTACGGCGTTGGTCATGTGCACGGTAGCAACATCACAATTCTGATCAAATATTACTGAGGAATAAAGATTGCTTTAAGTACAGCTTTATACCCAGCACAGTCGAATATTGAAACTCACTTCCACTTAATGTAACTATCAATAAAGATCCAAAGCATTTCAAAGATACAAAGCACCTAGCAACAAGATTAATCTACCACGCATGCGCACACATATCCTGCATGTTTGACTCCCCAGGTGTACTATACAGTATTCATACAGATCCAGAACTACTTAGTAACTACTTAGTCATACAAAACAAATAAGGCAAGATAACGAGAATAAAGGTGAACAAATACCATAACAACATCGTCTATTAAAAAAAAACAGGTCTGTAGCAGCTGGGTTCAAACAAATAGGGAGTTTAAAATAAGGTGATTCACTCCGTATGCTATCAGTCCCACCTATTGAACCAACGATACACACATATTCGCCCATGTCTTCTTTAACAGCAATTGTCGTAATGTTAATGATTATGTAATTAAGATATTTAGTTACCGGCCTAGCCCTTGGATAAATAACAACATGTTCTGCTCCAATCACAAAGAAACTTTTACTTTGAAATTCATCTCACACAAAAAAAGATTTCACTTTGACCAAAATAAGTGTCCTATTTCTGAAAGTTTACAGTTTTGCATGTTAAGGTAATGTGAAAGTAATCAATATGAAGAAAGAAATTCACCAATAGTAACAACATTGTACATTGCTACGCCCGTCCTAGATTCACTCCGTTATATCACTTTACAGAATAATGCAATTGTTACACAAGAAACAAAGCAACTTCAAATTGAATTGAAAGCAAACGCATGCGCTAAATAAGTACCCATGGATCGATATGCATTCAAGGTAGCACAGTATGCCATACAATGTCCTCGTTTCCATATATCTTTGATTGACGGACACCGTACAACACAGTACACTTATACAGTACATGTTGCGCAGATGTATCTTAGGTGTACGAAGCAACAAATAAAGTCAATACAGTCGTGTATTTTTAATGCTTCCTTTGTGCTTCTATATGAAAATGTTGAGCCCTTTGTAATGTTGAATATAAAACAGACACCCTTTTTGCAAGTACAGGCTAATCATATAAGTTCTATACAAAAAAAGATAACTGTGACGCACCCGCGGGATAAGTCCATGTCAAAGATGATATTTAGATTTGTCATTAATCATTGGAAATAACCCATTATAGTGTATGTGTGTGTGTGTGAAATATGGAATGGTGATGCAACGTTGCAACTAAGACCACCAGAATGGCTTTTATGAAATCCTGATAATTTCAACTAAAGCAGAATTTCACCGATGTATATTTGCATTCCTAGTGTATTCTCATTTCGTTCTTCAGCTATCAAAATTACAGGATAGTTTTACCAATTTTCAACTATTCCTGCTTAAGTTACGGCAAGGCAGTGGTGAACTCTCAATTTATTTACTCCATGAAAATAATACATATACTCGTTTTATTTCATATCCGCAACCATAACCAGTACACATTAAAGCTATTTTCTGAATTGGTTGATGATCTATGATACACCGACCACAGGCAAGTTCGTACCTAAATCTTTTCTCGTTCGTACCTCACTCAAAGGTGAACAAGCTTTAAATTCAGAAAGTAAGAGACCTAGAGAAGAAAAAACAATCTTTCCAGCTAAGTCTCAGGAATGATTTGACAATCTTCCAAACACCAATTCCATGAGGTGCAGTGGATGCAACTAAAGGCTGTGCTGCAGCACGGCAGTATTGGTAGTTGGCTTTCTAACTAAATCTCACCAGGATTAGTTTCGTGAATCTGATGCCATCATTCATGTGATAGTGCTTGTTGGAAAGAAAAGTGTTTTTGATCTCATCACCCACATATACATATATACGAATATGAGATATTGTAGTCACTTTGCGGTATAGGAAAATAATAGCCTGTACCTCCTACACTACATGGCCACCCCCTTAATATTAGCATGCTGGTGGGGCCCACCAGGGGGTCTCATATGATGACCTCTTATTAGGGATTAGGGTTCATACGTTTTTCGAACATAACAAAATTGCAAAATTGGTGATTTTTGCGTCTGTCTGTGTGTGTGCGTGCGTGTGTGTGTGTGCACAGGTATTCCAGTAGAAGTGAAGCCCAAGAACAGATATTTACAATAGAAGTGAGGTACTTTTGCAAAGTAAGGCCCTGCACACACACACACTGGCTCACTTTGCGAGGGCTCATTTGGATCATGTCATCGACGTGAGTCTAACTACCATGAAATTAAGCCGGGCTTCACTTATACCCTTAGACCAGAAAGGTGTATGGCAACGGCTACCATGCAAATACTTAATGTAATTCAACCATTGTGCCCTCTACTTCAAGAAAGTTTGAGAAGTTTTACTTCTACTGTTAAATAAGAAAGGCTTTACTTCTACTGTTTTTCGTGGCTTGGTCTCACATTTTCTGGTGTATTAGAAAGAAAGTATGTGGCTGGGACTCACGTATACTGATGCACCAGGAAGCTGTTCTGGGTGTGAAAACATAGCTGAATACATGTTCAAGTGTCAACTTGCAGTCCTGCATCATGGATCAAGTGGTGAATGATAATTTGGATGGTAAGTTTATTTTGTATTTCTATATTTTAAGAACTTGTTGGCTAGGCCCCTATGCACATCTTTTTAATTATCATCTTTGTAAAGCTAAACATAGTTGGGCCTGTAACTTAAGTTTCTTTTTGCATAAACAATATTGCAGTAGGACCTAAGCCTGTATATGTATCCTTGCCTATCATGGCAGTGCTTAGGCCATGTTAATGTATCTTCTAGTTTTACAAACAGCTTACACCTATGAGCCACATTGAACACAATTTATTCAAGCGAGACTATTTTAAATCCTTTACTATAAGCCTAGAATTTTAGGAAGCACAGAACCTTTAGTAGGATGGTGATACCTAATTGTGTGCTGTTAGGGACTTATTTTGCTTGGTTTAAGCAAAGATACTGTTATAGAAGAAAGTGTGGCAAAATAAAAAATAAATCCAAAACCGCACATGGAAAAGAGAAATTCCTCTTCGTTACAAATGATATGTTTTTAATTCTGGCAATTTCATCATCCTGGAAATAAGTTTCACTCGCTCCGTCGTGGCTGCAAGTGAAGCCTATTCTATAATTGTAAATGTGTAAAAACGCACCAAGTGTACCAGTAAAACGCTCAATCCTCAACAAAATTTGGAAAAAATACTAATAATAAAATGCCAAATGGACACGTTTTCTTTAAAAATGTTTGATTTTAATAGGTAATTTTTGAAGTAATTGGGTACAACAAATTGGGGATAGCTAAAACTTGGGTTCATTTACTATACTGTCTTTATTCTGAGGATGAATCATAACATAGGCTAGAGTAGCCTGGTAGCATGCTTCATTTTTATTTATTCATTCAAATCTGTTTACAGAGTGGCTTATACAGCTTAAAGCTGGTTTACAATGAGGACCTGTTTTCAAGTAAAATGAGGAAATTAATACATGTTACAAATAATTTAATAAAACATCGATATGAAATATGATTAGTATGTAAGATAAGGTGGATTCAGATCAATAAAACTGATATATAATCAAAACTTAAACGGTTAAAACTAAAAGTAAGTATTTAGCTAAAACAAAATTTAATTCAGGAAAATATATCAAACCAATTAAGAGCATTTGAAAAATAGAAATATAAGAAACTTGTATACAAAAGTAAACATCTAACATTCATTAAACAATTTCAATTCCTTTTTATGACAAAGCTTTTTATTTTTTAAAGTCAAGGGGCATTAAGTTTTAATATCTTAGACCAGTGAAAACAAAGGACTTTTTAAAAGATCCATAATGCATAATGGGACAGCAATGGAATGTTGAGAACATTGTGCGGATAGTGTACATTATTTTCATGTTATCGATTATATACTCAGGTGTGAGACCATTTATTTGTACGTCATAAGGCATTTTTGTCTTTTGCATAAAAACAGCAAAGTACCATTTAAATATATGTAATAAACCTTTAGTGTGAATATCAAATAATGAATTAGTAATTGTACATGCACATCTTCAATGTAATTTGCATAATTTATGCATATCAATTGAAGATTTGTTTTAACCATACTATTAATGCACATAAGAAATGTGTATAATTTAGCTCCTGCATACTTCCTTAAGCTGTTCATATGATAGCAACTGTTTACAAGAAGAATTTTTCCCTTAGTGGAGAGAGTCAGAATTGCGAAGAGCATCTAGACAGCCAATTTTACACAACAGCGCACAAACCACCCTTCTCTGACCTGAGCAAGGACACACATGCAATCCAATCACCAGACGGTCACTCATTGTTTTTTGCATGAGTGCATGTTGTCTTCATTATTGATATTTTACAAGTTTAACTTGGAACTACACATCGTATAAAATGTATTCTATTTTTAAAGCACACATCAAGGATGTAAAAACCTTAAAAGATACTCAGTGCATAACAGGTAGGTTCAAAATGGTACTTTCCTGTTACTTCATTGTGATTTTTTTTTTTCAGAAGCAAAAATAAGATTTTGTTTTCATAATATCCTTAACTGTTTGAGTTTTCCATGTCATGTTCTTATATTTGATTTTTTATCTGCTCTCATGGATATGTACAAAACCTTAATTCTCAAACGTTATCTCTATTTCTCAGACAATCTACTCCGTTTCCATGTTGGGACACGACTTGGACCTGCATTTTTCTTACTTTCAAAATTATCTTCCATCATTGAAATGAGGTGGAAAGGGCAAAGATTAGGGTCAAATACTTTTGCCCAGAATTGTATGTTATAGACACCTAAATTTTCAATGCAGACTTGAACAAAATGGTTAAAGCGTTCAAAAATCGCTTTACGGCAATCTTCCAACTAAGAAGTATTGTACTTTTTGCGTAGGAACGACCGAAATTAGACTAGTTGTGACCTCACATTCTTCGAAAGTCTCAGTTTACATAATTTCCTCTTAAGATATTGTGGGTTACAAGTAACAACCACGAAATATGTCACAAAATTACTAAAATAAAGTATGTAGGTTCGTGTAAGTAACGATGGTTTACCCAAGGAAATAATACAGTACTATGTATTACCATGGAAGCAGACTCCCATGGTATTACGGTTTGAAAAAAGTGGTTATGATTCTTTTACAGTCGACTTTGTGTACCAGTTATTTCAAAGATATGTTTTAAATATTTAATCAATCGGTATCGTCTAAAAGAACGAAGATATTGTTTCTTCTCAGCTCTGCACGTGTTTCTATATGACCACTGAAATAAGTTATTTTAATGCATTTAGCGGGACAATTCAAGTTGTTGTTTTTTCCGTATACTGACCGGAATCTATATACTTAATCGTATATTTCAAACAATAGTTAAGAATAGAGCCTATATTATCCTGAAGGTAGGGAATATCGAATAAAATGCCATTTTTGAATGAAAATCTTATACTCTAGTCTAAAAGTGAAGGACTTCACAACTCAAAGGAGAATGAATGACGAGTTAACAGAACTTAATGATTAGATCAATTAAAAACGGACCACACTTACACAGATTTTAGGAAGAAAAAGTCAATAAAAGCAACCACTGTTTTTCGTACTTATACAAAGAACGTATTCCACTTTTAACAAATCTTCAACTATTGCAGTAAGATCATCAAAATGCTTCTCGTCAAAGTTAGGTGGTATATCACTTTTACGACATTTACATACGCATACAAATTAAATGTCTATATTTGAATCTATTGAGTCAAACAATCTCACAACAAGCTGACAAGGCAATATTTCAAAGCAGGAGGTTACTAACCAAGTAACGAACTATTGGAAAGCAGTAAAGTCAAGTTTTGATATAATAATTCCCACTGAAAGCCGTTAATAATAATAAACGGAAGTTTTGGGTAAATAGATAAAGATTCCATACAATTAAAAGAAATTATCACAACAGTGATCAATAATCACATAAAAAAGTTTGAAAGCAGTGAACTCAAGTTTTATTATACAACGCCAAATCTCCATGAAATTCTGAGATCTGTTATAAACTATCCATAAAGTTTTGGGTAAGTAAATAAATATTTTATATCCATAGAAACAAATGTCACACAAATTATCAAAAAAGTTTAAACAAGCAGATAAAGTTTTACACAAGCAAGAAATATCACAAATATGACATAAAATAAACAGTTCCTGTCAAGATCAAACTTAAACGATCATTTGACAAATGATTCTATAAGTTTAAGTATTTGCGTTTGCACTTTTGACAGACAGAGTAACCTCCATTACGTGTATTCGTGCTCAAAAAGCAATAAATCTGCATATGTAAGCCAAGGTTATGCTGCAATAAAAGAAGCCTTGCATTTGAACACCTGAACAAGTAGTCGGTGGGCCGACCGTAGACCCCCTCCTCCTCTTAGGGATATTCATCCACTACACTTTGTAGTTAGTCTGGACCCTCAGCATCATTTTCTGCTTGTTTGCCATTAAACTGATGGTGGGTGTGAGCGCTGGGGCGTTGTCATGGCAACGCCTAAATGAGAAACTGGAATTTTGAGAAAATGGCATATCTTTGTAACTGGATAACATATCAGCACACTTTAAGTGTTCAGGTATATATATTTGTTGCTGCCCAGTTGATTGCTATCAGGGTTTGAGTCATTTGAGGTCATGTTCATGTCTTTAAGGACCGTTGTTATGGCAACGCCATAATGAAGAAATGAATTTGAGAAAAAATGTCATTTTTATGTATAGATTTGAAGCTGCTGGTTGGTTGCAATCAAGATCTGGGTCATTTACGGTCAAAGTTATACCTTTAATTGGGACTTTTGCCACTAGCGGGTCGTCGGAGGGAGAGGGAGGGGGAGAGAGGGGCATGGGTGTAGTCTCCCCCATTCATTTTTGTTAGTGTTGTTCGCCCCCACCCATCAATGAAAATTGTATATTTTTCCCCTCAGTCATGAGTGTTAAGTATTATGTAAATTATGTGTTAACACCTGCTCCCCCCCATCCTCCCCATCCCATAATTGAAATCCCACACCCGCCACTGGCTGTTGCTATGGCCACGCCAAGATAAATAAATGTATTTGAGAAAATGCCATAATACTAATTCATAATACATATGACCCCTTGATGACGTCATACGCCACTGCTCAAATCACCTCTCAGACTGGGTACCAGATACCTTATACGTTTGATCTGGCTGCTGCTAAGAAGGCCTACGGAATATTGTGGTCGTATGCAGATCGATTTTGCAATGTCAGCATTCGACTGGGGGCATTCCACATGGAATGTGCATAAATCGGTACATTAGTGAAGTATATGAAAGGGAGTAGATTTGTGGAAGTGCTACTTGAATTTGCAGTGTGTGCAAGTGGTTCCATCGAAAAAGTCATGAATGGAAAATGCTACAACAGGGCCAGGTATGTTATCAAAACATCGATGGGAGCTCTAGAGCGGCTATTGTGGGCTTCATTTCAAGATGAAGATGGATTAGTCATCGGTGAGCAGGAAATGAAGCTGATGTCAGTTCCGGCAAAAACACCAAATTCTGAACACTTGTCCACTGTCAAGCAAAACTCCAAATGGAAGGAATGGATACAGACGTATGATGAGTACAAAACGAGGGTGCGTGCTGGAGAAAAGGCCAAAACGGCACAATTCTGGCTAGGCTACATGGATAAGGCCTGGCTCCTGATGCGTTTCTTGAGGGCTACAAAGATCAATGACATCACCTTGCACATGGCCTGTCTAGATGAAATGTGCCCTCTCTTCCTCAGTCAAGAGAAGCCAACCTATACAAGGTATACATCACTATGCTTAAACACACTTCTTAACCTGCCACACACACATTCTGGTCCAATGGAGCTACTTAAGAAGAAGGGAATGAGTGTGAATCGCTCTGCATTTCCTAACTCTTGCAATGCTGTGGACATAACAATAAAACAGTTTGTTTATTTGATGAGGGCTTAAGGACACCACGACAACGAGGGTCAAATTGTGCCTGAGTGGTCAGATCATTCTAGAGGTAGGAACAAAAGGAAACAGGGGGAGAATGAGAGAAATTCAAGAACAAAAGGTCAGAAAGCTGTGATCGAGAAGGGAGGTGCATGGTTAAAACAAAAGCAAAGTAGAGAGGGTTGAAAGAGGAGAATTAAATATGGTTGTAGAGGGAAGCATGATGAGAGAAGGAGATAATTTTATCCGAAGGATTTTTCTGGAAGAACTCAGCAATTGAGTTGTGGGGAGCGAGGGAAGCTCTGGGAAGTTTGTACAGGCGGCAAGCAAGGAGAACGTGATGGATTGTGAGGGTGCAATGTCAATCGTTGCAGAGGGGTTGGGGGAGCCATTAGAGAGGTGGGAGTGAGTGAGGTGGGTGTGACCAATTTTAAGACGGGTGATATGAACATATCGATACGAGAGTGTTTGTTGATGGTGGATTTGATCGGAATTGTGGGCTGGATGACATGGAGTTTGTTATCAATTTGAGAGTTCCATGAGGTTTACCAGCGGCCACGAACAAGGGAAGCGATAAGCGGTTTGATGTCAGAGAGGGTTTTGGGAAAAGGGGTAGGGAGGAGGTTGAGGGAAAGCTTAGCGGTTGCATCAGCCATGTCATTGCCAGGGATGCCAACATGGTTGGGTATCCAGAAGAAAATAATACTATTCCTGTAGAGGGTGGGAGAAAGGAGTTTCCGGATGAGGAGGTGGCATGTGAGGTTATCCCATTTAGGATTGAGTAAAGAAGTAAGAACAGCCTTTGAGTCGGAAAAAAATGGCAAAGTGGCTGAGCGGAGAGTACTCAATAAAGTTGAGGGCGAGGAGAATGGCCTTAGTCTCGGCTGAAAAGATGGATGAGTAGTCGGGAAGTCTGCTACTGAGGGTAATGTCTTGGATGACGGCAGCAGCAGCTGTCTTGTTGCCTTCCTTCGAGCCATCAGTATAAATGGAGGTGTAATTTGAGAGTTGGTCTTTGATTTGGTTGTGAAGATTGATGAAGAGGTTAAGGTGGGTTTGAGTTTTGTAATGGGTGGAGAGGCCCAGGTGGACAGAAGGGAGGGGGTGGCCCAAGGAGTAAAAGTGGGCCAGGACAAGGTGCCGAGAGTGGCGGGGTTGATGCCGAGATAAAAGAGGTCTGATTTAATGCGTAAGCTGAAGGGAGGGGATAGGGTTTTAGTCCTATCAAAGAGGGTGGACAAATTGGGGTACCTAATGAGGTTGTAAACAGGATTCTGAGTGTTGGGTGTCTAAAAGCATAGAAGAGGCTAAGTTTTTTACATCTAAGTAGAATGGGGGGTTCGTATAACCGTCATGCCAGTGGGCATGGTCCAGGAATTATTGGCTTCAGTCGCAAGTTGGCAGCGTACCATAGGTGGAGTTTTACTCGGCATGCACGAGCTGGCTATCTAGAGGTAAGCCTGAGCTAGTGTATATTATTTTATGGGTGGCGCAATTGTTTAATTTACATGTAGACATGGGTTTTGTGGCAAGATGGGAAAATAGTCCGGGGCATTGGCAACAATCTTTGCAATGCATTGCTTTCACTCCACGCTTTCACCGGCTGTAATACTATTAGTTCATTTGTTCGTAAAGGCAAGGTGGGACCCCTGCGTGTGCTGCAAAACAAAAACGCAATATATTCCTGTCTTTACAGGTTTGGGTACAAGCTCTACTCTCAATCCAGGAACGTTTGATGATCTAGAAGCATTCACATGTCTTTTATATGAGGCAAAGTCAGGAGTCAAGGACATCAACAAGCTGCGGTATACCATGATCATGACACGTTACACACCGAAACTAGAACGGTAAATACCGTAATGGTTCGCATGCCCATGCAAATTGACACCCATATTATATAACCCGGCCAATTATAAAAATGGCATCTCACACTAAGTCCCACATGGCATCGCATGTACCACATGGCATCTCACCCCATGTCCCACATGGCATCCCACATGGCATCCCACATGGCATTCCACATGGCATCCCATCCCATGTCCCACATGGCATTTCACCATATCTTCCACATGGCATTTCCCCATGTCCCATATGGCATCCCATGTCCCACGTGACATTTCTTTATATGTCCCACAGGGCATCCCATCCTATGACCCACCTGGCAAACCACCATACAGTGTCTCACATGGCATTCCACCAAATGTCCAACATGGCATTCCACCATATGTCCCACAAGGCATCCCACGCTATGACCCACATGGATCCCATCCTACATGTATGGTCCACATTAATCCAACCATATGTACCACATGACATCCCTTCCTATGTCCCACATGGCATCCCTCCCTGTGTCACGCATCAGTGGCTTCCCACCTGATGTTCCACATACAGACCTGCCAGCCTTTAGAATTACCAAACTGTATTCTGGAACTACAACAGTTGTATTTTTGATTAAAAAAAAACTGTACTCTTCAAACAAAATGTACAAAACAAAGGTTTACTGTGGCTGAAAAAAATTACCACTGTACTTTCAGTTTCTCTTATTGTACGAATCTGAATCTGAATCGGTTAAGTCGGCAAAATCAATCCTTCAAGAGGACATGAATGCCAACCGAGCGTAAAAAGTATGAGTAAAAAAATAAATACAAAAATTGTATTCTAATGCCAAAAAACGTACAATCGTATCCCAACAATTTCCCGTATTAAATACGGCAAAATCGTACTAGTTGGCAGGTCTGCACATAGCATCCCACCATATGTTCCACATGGTATCCCTCCTAATGTCCCAATGACATCCTACTTTATGTCCCACATGGCATCACATCCCATGTCCCACATCCCATGTCCCCATGGCCTCCTACCCTATGTCCCACATAGCCTTCTACCATATGTCATACATGGCATCCTACCTTATGTCACACATGGCATTCTACCTTATGTCACACGTGGCATCCTACCTTATGTCACACATGGCATCCCAACCTACGTCACACTGTGTTACTCGTGGCATCCCACCATGTCCCACATGTCATTCTACCCTGTTCCACATGGCATCCCACCCCATGTCCCACATGGCATCCAATTCCATGTCCCACATGGCATCCCACCCCATGTCCCACATGACATCCCATAGGCTCCATAAGAAGTCTCATCCTAGCTATAATAGTTCCTGATTGAGCATATACTATGAATGAAAGTGTCAGTTCATATAATAACTTATATGCAAATGACTTGTTGAAATGGGGTGGGACGCCATGTCCCACATGACATCCCATGTCCCACATGACATTCCATTCCATGGCAATCCACCCTATGTCCTGCATGGCATTCCACCACATATCCTATGTGGCATTCCACCCTGTTTCACATGGCATCCCACCCCATGTCCCACATGGCATCCCACCCCATGTCCCACATGGCATCCCACCTATGTCTGACAAGACATCCCATAAGCTCCATAAGAAGTCTCATCCTAGCTATCACAGTCCCTGATTGAGCATACTTATAATAAATTGTAAGTTCATATAATAACTTATATGCAAATGAGTAGTTGAATAAGAAAAAAAGGTGGAGTCAAATAATTATGCCTGATATAGCCCTTGGTGTATACAATATGAAAAATCTTAAATCATATGTCCTTCATGGCCCCCATCCATGTCCCACATGGCATCCCTCCCTGTGTTTATATGCAATCACATCCTGTCACATTCCTTGACTAAGCATATTAAATAAAAAAGTCTGGTCAGGTAATAATACTGTAGCAATTTTATGCAAATGAGCACAATAATAAAAGTGGAGTTTAAAAAATCATGCCTGATACAACTGTTGGTGCCTACATATTTTGAAGAATTTGAAGGATTTTAAATCTCAAGTACTACAAGAGAGACTTGAAGATCTCTGAAGAAAATTGGAAAATTATACCATTTTACAGTTATCTTCTAAGAAAATATCAAATGTATTGTAGCTTTTAAGGAAACTTGTCATTAATCCTATCTTAAGTATCTCTGAAAAACTTTAACATTTTATAGGAAATTCTAACCTTCCATAAGGATATCTGAAGAACCTTAACTTTTTCTGTGAAATTCTGAAGAAACTTTAACATTTTCTGAGAAACTCTCAAAAAACTTTAACATTTCTGAGGAAATCTCAGGACAAATCTGTGGACGGCCGGACGGACGTAATCGCCATTACATAGTTTCGCATACTGCTACGCATGCGAACCAATAACCAGCTAATGTCCAGTGAAAGTGGCGTCGACCTAAGTTTGCTTCCACTCTGCAGATTCTCTTTAAGGATGCATATTGTACGTGCCAATTATCAGGTTATCATATGGAACCAAGCTGATTTGACATGCCCGGAATTACCACAGCCCGACGATGGTCATGGATGGGTTCTACGGGGAGACAAATTGGAGTACCAATAGACAGAAGATGAAATGCTACCAAAGGAACTGATCGATTTAGTATTGGAGCAGGATCATGAAGAAGATGATACTGAAGCTGACTACTATAACATGCAAGAAGATATGTTTGATGATGAGGAGGATGATGATGACTTATATGAATAATAAGAGAATCGACCTCATGTGGAATACCATTTTATTTGTTTTGGAAAGTAGTATGCAGCATACAGAAATTAAAAATTAAGCTTTCTGCCATCTTTGTGGCTTTTTTCAACATCTTTTAATTAAGATTTTTTGTGGTGGACAATTCTTTGGAAAAGCAGAATTGGCGTGAAAATCACTATGAACACCTTAATATGCTTCCCTTAGGACCCCAGTTTTCAGTGAAGTTACAGATCAGCATTTGGTCTTCTGAGTCGTGTCAGTATGTAACCAAAAACATGCATGTATCTAAGTAACACATTAAAGTACGTTACACATCTAGTAATGGTTTGTAGAATACTGTAAGACAATTTGATGTAAATGAACATTCTTCTAGGCATTGCGATTAAGCATGACTGTATTTAAGAACCCAGATATTGATTGCAATTAACCGGCTAATCTAAGACCTATACAGATCTATACATATATACTTATATTGTGATTTCATATTATATTGTAGCGTATTACAACTAAGAGAAGACCGGGGATATGTCATTTCCAAATTGACCAACTTCATTTTTTTTCACACAGTTATCATGGCAACTTTTATGATTGGGCATGATTGTGACCTTACACTACATCCCTATATGCCTATACACTAGCATTGTTTACTTTAAAATGTATGACAATTTTTCCTATTTTTGTATCATGATTGGGCATGATCGTGACCTTAAAAGACCCAGATCTTGATTGCAATCTAATGGGCAGTTTCAAATATATATACTTAGACACTGGAATGTGTTTTCATGCTGTAAAGTTTCAAAGATATGACATTTTCTATCAAATTCAAGCTTTTTGTCACAGAGTTATCATGGCAATGGTCATGATAAGGCATGATTGTGACCTCCCCCATAATTGGAAAAATTATAATGGAGTTGCGGCTCACAATTATTAAATAACGTGTATACTGTGCTAAATCGCCCCTTGATATCTCTTTTTATTTATAAAGAGTTACTCAAAAACAAATATCTCTTCCCATTCCGTAAAGAAATGGATTCAGCTTTTAATTCCTTTTTTGCAAAGTGTTGCAGATTCCTTTCTTTATGCAGGAACACTTAATGAAATATTTTCAATTTTGATTTCTTCACGACGCGCTCGGTACCAATGTTTTGTTGTATAATAATCTTTGTACTTTTTGCAGTCAAATTCGAGAATTACAGTGACCACCTATTTCAGAAAGAACAATCTCTTCTTGTACTAGCCTTAAAGTGGAACAACATGTTATCATTACAGAATCCGCCCTTGAACATTACTCCATCTTGGTTTTCTGTGCCTTAGGAATTCTAGTAACCGCATGAATGATTACGTGACACTGGCATGCGGTCAATGAAAAGTTTTAAGTTTCCTATTTCATTTGCACGTTACTCCACTTCGTAGTATAACAAATTTGAGGTAAAATAATTACGTAAATACATGGTCAACTCGTTGAGCGAATGTCCTCTAAACGGGATGAAAATGACAGTGGCAGTTTCATCCCGTCCGTGTGTCAAGGGCGCTTTCTTCAAATATAGGTCAACTGTTCACGTTCAGTAAGAAAGATTTATTTTCTTTGGTTTTAAATTTCTTTAGAAACATTCTTTTTAATGAATGAAAAAGGGTTCCGTCATTAAATGAGCTTTTTTACACATTAAATCTTGCTCTAAGTGTTGAGAAAAATAGTTATTTGATTTATATTATTTTTGTAAGCAGAGCGTTAGGCACAATAAACATTGTATGTTAAATGTATTACTGCTTTATATTGCTCAGTTAATCTTATTTCAACCAAATGTATAAGTATCTAAATCTGTGATAATACGAATAAATATATTTGTGAAATGATGTTTGTAAAATGATATGAGACATCATCAGAAATAAAGTTGAGTAAAACAAAGTTCCAGATAAACCCATTCCAATAACGTTTGTTTTAGAGAAACCCGATTCAAGTACAGATGTCCGAAAGTACATTTTTTCGAACAATGTCCTTCACGAGGCAAAGGTCAATCACAGATTTTATTTATGTAGAAGTACAAACAATTTGTTTGATAATATTAGCACCTTTTTGATAGGTACAACTTATCTCTGTTTGGTCACCCTGTGCGCCCACTATAACTATGAATGCCTGTATGATGTTGTTATGGCTATCCCTGTGACTATAATTGACTACATTTGTTGTTGTGACAATCTCGGTGATTATGAATGACTGTATTATGTTGTTTTGACAATCTCTGCGACCATGAATAACTGTATTATGTTGTTGTGAGAATCCCTGTGAGTATGAATACTTGTATGCTGTTGTTGTGGCAATTCCTATTAATTTGCATAGCTGTAGTATATCGTTGTGAAAATTTCGTTGACTATGGATAAATTTATTCTGTGGGTGACGATCTGTTTTATCTGTGAGTACTTTATCAAATTGTTGTTACAATCTCTGTGAATATGCCTGACTATATTCTGTTGTTGTTACAATCCATATGGCCATCAATGACTGCATTTTTACTCATACATAGTGAGATTAAATCAAGTATACGAGGCAAATATGTATTTTCCTCTATATTATCTGACTGCTACCATTATAATCACAGACTGACGCAGAAAGCTTCTTTTTTTCCGAACGTTACAAAACAAGGTGAAAGTAAATAAATAAGTCGTTAATTGAACAGTTTTGACAAGCCATACTCCATTAAAAGGAAAATAACAATTGTAGTACCCATTAAAATGAAAGAGCCATTCATGCATATGTTTAAATTAGAATTATAATCAGATAGATTTTACTTTCGTCTCCTGACACAATGTAGTCTAGAGCCTCTCTACGTATAAAGTGTTAAACCACCTACAATACCCGACAAAGCTAATGAAACAAAATACTAGAGATTCAAGTCTTA
>JAIGNY010001757.1:1012500-1092500 GCA_020152595.1 Chiridota heheva
ACATACGGAACCAAAAAGTTCTTTAAATCATAAACTTTTCGTGACATGAATATTGCCATTTTGTGACATTTCCCATGATGCTTTGCTACACTAGCGTTAAAGCCTTATGTAGTGCTATTAATTTCAATTTTAGATACATCTGCGAACAATTGCTCTGTCCGGTGAAAGCTAGAAGTCAGTGACAAACCTTCATTGCTTTCATGGCTAAATGATATCTACTCCCTTCTAAATGTTTACCACACTGTTTTAAGAATATGAGGAAAAATCATAAAGAAAGTTAAGTAATTAGGGGCGAAACAGTCGTTAAAAAAATTTAAATATTTTTAACAATATAATTTTGTCGCTGCGATGGCAAATTCTAAGGAATAAAATTACACATCGCAAAATCTTCCTACCTAGATGACAAAATGGTCAGAAGTTAATATTTGAGTACATGTTTATCACAAAATGTAAACAAGACCGCTGCAAGCTCAGGTATTATTCAGGTTCCTTGAAATAGGACCTTTCCCGGACTGTTCAATAGCAATTTGTTTTTTAAGTTTATGAATTAATTTGATTATCTGTATTACAATTACGCCTTGAAATTCCTCAGACCAACAAATAAATGCGAAGTTATATTTAACTTACAGAATGAATTTGCAAATCCGACTGGTTTGTTCTGTGGTAGAGCGTGCGCATTTCACCTTGGATGCTCTTATTCAATCATGGATAGGGCATAGTATATACGTTAAATATGGCACGTCCTGCTCCATTTTCTCTCGATTGAACAGGGTTATACTTAACTGTGATTGGTTGAATCCGGACAGGGCTTCGGTTTTGGAGTAAGCAGACGATTGGTTGCATGATAGCGATATGTGATTTGGTGAATTTGTATGCCTCGAATTATTAATTGATGAAATATACTTTTGTGTTAATGGAAAAAATAAATGGTATATAAGCAGCATAAAGCAAAAGATTATATTATTAGCAAGAGATATCCGTGTCATTAAATCCAATTCACTCACCAGCATTTACAAATACATCAAATGAGCAGGAAGCTGTGTTTCCGCTTGCGTCACTAAACGTGTATTTTACACTTGAAGAACCAACAGGGAAAAGTGTGCCTGGAAGATGACTTCTACTTTGAAGACTTGCGATTCCAGAATCGTCAGTTGCCGTAGGTTCTGTCCATGTCACGAAAGCGCCCAATATTCCCAATGAAACTGTTTTAATTACAACCTCTGGACATCTTACAACTGGTTTAACATTATCTGCTGCAAACGAACAAACAATAATTAACATCAAAGAAGATTTCTCATCGCGCTTATTGGTATTTATTTTCAGATATTACTCAGATAGATATCAAATAATGATTTTTATTTCAAAAATTAAAACTTGAACTTGTTTGACGGATAAGGCAACAATACAAAGAACCACACACTAAAAACCACATACTAGAAACCACACACTAGAAACCATATGCTAGGAAACACACACAAGAAACTCGTTTTTCAGCTCAATAATCGGAGGCTAGAGATGCCATCTATCATTGAGTTTAGGTGGTCTATAACCGTTACCGCTTTGAAAGCTGACGAAAACTTATGATACAACTATAGTCCCAAAAAAAGGCGCCGGAAAATATAGATGCAGGTGCTTTTATAACTAGAAGTGCTTTTGCCGTAAAAAAATAAGTAAGAGCATACTACGGCAAGACTGTAGTGGTATGTTGGTTAAAACGTTAAATCCATCCCGACCATTAGGATCATAGGGCCGGTGCTTATCCCCTTATACATGGCTTAAGCGTACGAGAGCACATGACGTTCCCTGGACAGGACGGCGGTCAACAGCTGAGATTACTGTAGCATGCAAAGTAACGTGTAATGTTCAGGAAAGAGTATATCGCTCGCGACGGGAATCGAACCAGCACCTGTCGCAAACGAGCAAGAAATCGTCGATAACAAAACCAAGATAACATATCTTGCGTACCAAGGACGAAATTGAACATTATCTACAATCTTTGACAAAACTCGTTGAAACACTTGGTGAAAATATGTGGTGTTCTTCATGAAGCTACTTTTCTATTATAAATTATTCCACATTTAAAAATCAGAAATGCTGGAATATTTTTCCTTGCTTCTCTAATCTCTACTCGTCGAATTGTAATTAACGTTTTAGAATTTTAAGGACATTTTTTATCATTTCATTGACGCCGCCAGTGTCTCCGTTCCCTATTTCACTATATTGATTGTCTTCCACTCCCCCTCCCCGTTCCATGTTGGCCCTTCTTACTTTTTTTTTATAGAAATGACGTTAAGAAAGCAATATACTCAACATTGAAAAGAAGGGTGGGGTAGGGGCTACAATTCTCGGAAAAAAATATTAAAGAAACGTAACCTGATAACATATGTAGTTCTCAAAAAGCTGAAATGTTCCAACAGTTTTGTCCAAGATTGTCTGAGGAAAGAATGTCCATTTTTTGTTTAGATAATTTGCATTATTTTTCGATAGCAGATGTGTTTTGAGTGTCTAGTGAAAAATTAGCGATATAAATTTTAACGACAATAAGTTATATAATGAATAAGAATAGACTTGGGGATTAGAGTAAATAAATAGGTCAATGGAAACTAATTTTTGTGTTTTTGAAGGTTGCAAATACTTGAGAATTCGTGCGTTTTTCGGGAATTGAATGAAGAAAAATAAATGACGATAAAAGACTGTGGTTAATCTATAAGCATATGTATAAAAGCTATTTAATAAATAAAAGGAAATAAAAAGGAATGTTGACCCTCATGTAATCGACAGGATTCAAACCCATCTTCCAATGGTTCGAACTCCATCCTATTGTCTGCTATCCCACAGCGACGCTTGCAACAAGGGATTGAAATAATGTCATCCATTCTCGAAAGGAAATAGGAGGAAGAATGGTAGAGCTGCGAATTATGTGAAATCTGTATACAAATCAACACAAGTAAAGTCGTTTAATCAATTTGTCTCTTAATTTCTTTCTCAACTTTCAATATTATTATGGAGTTCCTTTTTACCGATTGCGTAATACACCGAACAGTTGAAGCAGAAATGATAGATTTGTGGCATAAAATACAATTCTTTTCATGAACCTACTTTTCTATTGCACATTTTTCCACATAAGAAATCACAAATGCTGGAAAACCCACCACGGCTTCCCCCTGAACCCTATCGGCCCATGGCCTCAACCGCACGAGGCTGCTTGTTTTGCGATCAGGCTAAACGCTTGCTTCGCTTGCAAAGGCCACCAACCCACCGCAGCGCAGGGCCCCAACCAAAATTACCTCATTGATTTAACATTTACAAATCATCAATACTGTTTTTTGTAGGTCGTTTCAACCCTCTATTAACAATTTTAGTAGCTTGATGTAACTTTTCGACATTGTTATATTTTTCAGGACATTTCCCGTTCCCCTACCCTACTACAGTGTATTTTTCAATCCCCCACACACCTTGTCGGTTTTTAATTAACACTGCCTTGCCTAACCAATTTTACGCGAAATGAACCAATTGACATAATTTGAGTATAGCTTTCCGATTTGTATTTTGTTTTTTACAAAATAAGCGCCATTTTTCTTTAAGAATATTATGGGTTTTTCTTGGACAATCTTGGACAAAACTCGATGAAACACTTGGTAAAATTATGCGATGTTTTCAATAAAGTTACTTTTCTATTGTAAATTAATCCACATTTAGAAATCGGAAATACTGGAAAAAATTTATGTTGCCTCTTTAATCTCTAATGTTCAAATTGTAATTAGTATTTTAGAATTTTAAGGATACTTTTATCATTCCATTGACGCCGCCAGTATTTCCAGTCCCCTACCTCACTACATTAATTGTCCTCCTCTCCCCCTCCCATTCAACGTTGGCCGTTGTTACTATTTTTCCTGGAAATGACGTTAGGAAATAAGTAAATTCAACATTGAAAAGGGGAGAGGGTGGGGTAGGGGTTACACATCTCAAAAAATTATTAAAGAAACATAACAGTATAACATATGTAGTTCTCAAAAAGCTGAAGTGTTTCAAACAGTTTTGTCCAAGATTGTAAATATAAAAACATCAAATTGTGCCACAGCAATAACTTGAGTTTGATCTGAATGTGTAAATGAGAAAAAAAAATACAATGCGACGGGAACAGAAATGTATGTAGCATGTCCCAACTTGTATTACCACGTCTTTTAAGTGTAAAATTTAATTCCATGGAATTAAGCTTCCTGCGACAGATTTCACACAGGCATAGGTGATGTCCTATCGGTAATATGTAAAATAGTATTACTTAAGCATGATTATTTCAAGTAATAATACATTGTTTTGAAGCATGTTAACGATTACGTTGCAGCATTGTTTAGATGCATGATATATATATCTAAATCGGAATCATTTAAAAGTAACGCTACAAATTTAGTCCATTATATTGCACAAGTAATGTGTTATCAACATTGGGCTACTATCTACGTAGCATGATCATTCCCAAGAACTAGATGTGAGTGAAATCCTACAATAACGAATACCTTTGAAATGCGTTGGAAAAAAAAGTTGGTGCTTTTGCTGTTTTCTCTAAATCACTACTCGTTGGACAAGTATTTATGGGAGAAGACAACTGTTCTGCAGGAACAAGTCCAACAATTGCATACAAGGCAACACTTAAGCTGGTTAGTGAAAAAACGATGGCTACTATAAAAAGCAAAATAACAACTTTTTTCGATGCACAGTACATTTCTCGTATAAGTTTGGCTGTATTTTCTGGTGTATGCACTCCCAATTGAAAATTGTCGCAGAGTTGAGTTTCTTGTTGTTGTGCCATAGTTGCTTCCTATCGGATCAATGTTAGTATAAAGTACTTACCCCTTACATATTATTAATATCCACCACACACCATATGGACCACAATAAGTATCACAATGGGGCATTCATTGAAGCTATTGACCGTATAAAACATAATATTTATATACATGCAATTGTATTATAATATATGTTGTATTCTTTTTTTCTTTTTTTATGACGTTTTCTAAGTTTTGTACTCAATATCTGTAAACACCGACATACTACACACACCGCTTTGCAAAAACAGGGCAAATCATTACTAAAAACTTGTTATATCACAATGAAACGAAAAGGCTGGTTAGGATTCCCTTCTACAGCGGTTTTGTTTTGTTTTCAGTGGTAAGGTTATGTACTATTTTTGTATTTTCTTAAGTTAGTACTTTTCATAAGTAAGTATAATCTAAGTCGGTGTATATTAACTTGATCTTCTTTCAACAGCCGAACATATACATTTAACGAAAGAGTATATTTTGCTTGGTCTAGCCTATACTTAGAACACAAAGTCCGTTCAAAAAATGATATGTAAAAATATTCCTTTTACCAATACAATTAAGTTTGTCGTCGGTAGAGGGCCTTCCTTTTGTGTACTTCGAGCAACAACACTGACGAAATTATCAACTTGTAACTGAACCTACCGAGTATTGTAATGTACCAAAGTTATATCACATTATCACAACAGCTACCTCGTTTAAGGTAGCATTACGTATTTGGCATGATTTTCCGGGAGTACAGGCAAAACAAAATCCAAATTAGTTTCTGGAAATGTAGCGGCAACATGACCTGAAATCAATTTAAATGTATGATTAGAAGTTATGGCAGTGCTAACCCACTCGGTCTAAACATGTTGCGTCAAATTTGAATTATATTCATATAGTCAAAGCGATGAAATTGATGTATTTGTTGTATTGAACAGCAGCAATCGTGACTACCGGGACCAGCATAACATTGGTGTACGGTTCCTACGTAAAGGTTGGCGTTGTGGTCATATTAATATGTTGGTAATATCTTCCGATAAACCTATTTGGTTTTAGTCCAGATCTGAACCATATACTAGCCTTTCTATTGAACACTACCGCCACCATCTTGATTAAAAGCAAAGAGCCTTTTTTCAATCTTATCACCCACATATACATATATGTAGTCACTTGTAGTCACCTGCAGAAATGGTAGTCACTTTGCTGAATAGGAAAATAACTGCCTATACCTCATGCACTACATGACGACTCCTTGATATTAGGGTGGCTGGTAGGGTCCTTTAGGGGTCTCATATGATGACCTCATATTAGAAGTTAGGGGTCATAAGTTTTTTGAACTGCACAAATTTTTGTGATATTTGCGTCTGTTCGTGTGTTTGTGTGTGTGTGTCGTGTATAACTCAACAACTGCAATACTCCCATGAACCAAAATTGGTGGATGGATACCCCTTGCCCGAAATTTTTGTCTCCAAAGTTTTGGGTACAAAAGTCAAAGGTCACAGTTCAAATGGGACAAGTTTGTTGTGATGGTTGAATCTTTTGAAGGAATAACTTGGTAACTTTAGAAATTCCATATAGGGTTAGGTTTAACATTCTATCATTCTACCAAAACTTTAAAATAATTAGAAGTCGGTCAGGGGTTAAAGGTCAAATAAGTTCTTTCTATGCACAATTTTGCGGCATTTTAATTTAAACTAAAAGATTACAAGACCTTTTCCAACCTTATGCTCTGCATGAATTTGTGTCCCGTAGATTCTGGGGTCAAAAGGTCAAAGGTCACAGAGGTATTGACCACTTTTCACCATTTTCCTCTATAAATATGGAATAGTACGTGTGACATGAGCATGAATGAACTCATACAGTAGAATACGATAAATGAAAATTTTCAGATGTTGTTCCAGTGATTAGGCTTAAGGGTTAGAGGTCAAATGTGTGATTTTATGGGGTAATAATGAACTATTTTTTAAAGATTTTTGTGCCAAAATATCGCAGAGATATAGCAAACCTGTTTGCTATTTCCCCCACTATGCTCTATTCTTAAGGCGATGAGATCAGCAATTAATTGGATTGCTTTCTAATTTTCTTTGTAAACGGAACAAATGAAGGTGCAAATACATCATTTTACCATCATTTTATCTAATCCATTTTTCGAAAATTATTATTTAAACGTCAGGAAAGCCATACTCCAATACAACGCATTACAAGATGAGGTACTTAAAATGTTTTACATTTGATTGCGATTTATAGTGAAATCTTACCTCATACACCTTTAAAAAAAAAAAAAAACTTCTGAAAAGAATTAGATATGTAATACGTATTTTTACACCTGATTTTAATTTGATCTTATAATCTTATAATTCTCTATTACAAGCTGACCGTAGGAAGACAATTTCTGAAAACATAAAGCAGCAATAACATTTCATACAGGCAAAACAAACAAAAATACTTGGGGTCACCTTCCCCCCCCCCCACCTTCCCCCACCCCACCACAAACTAAAAGAACTGCGAGAAAGTTATCCATTCTATCCAATGCAAGACAGGGTGTCCTCGCCTACCGGTCAATAACCTCCTGCAGTCGGTACGGCGTTCGTCATGTGCACGGTACCAACATCACAATTCTGATCAAATACCACTGACGAATAAAGATTGCTTTAAGTACAGCTTTATACCCAGCACAGTTAAATACTGAAACTCACTTTCATTTAATGTAACTATTAATAAAGATTGAAAGCATTTCAAAGATACAGTCATAAAGCACCTAAACCAACAAGATCGATATACCACGCATGCGCACACCTATCTTGCATGTTCAACTCCTCACTGCTATGCAGTATTCATACAGATCCAGAACTAGGCTTAGTCATACAAAACAAATAAGGCAAGATAACGAGAATAAAGGTGAACAAATACCTTAACAACATCGTCCATTTAAAAAAAAAAAAACAGGTCTGTAGCAGCTGGGTTCAAACAAATGGGGAGTTTAAAATAAAGTGATTCACTCCTTATGTTATCAGTCCCACTTATTGAACCAACGATACACACATATTCGCCCATACTTTCTTTACAGCATTTGTCGTAATGTTAATGATTATGTAATTGGGATATTTAGTTACCGGCCTAGCCCTTGGATAAATAACAACATTTTCTGCTCCAATCACAAAGAAACTTTCACTTTAAAATTTATCTCACACAAAAAAAGATTTCACTTTGATTAAAATAACTGTCCTATTTCTGAAAGTTCACAGTTCTGCAAGTTAAGGTAATGTGGAGGTAATAAATATGAAGAAAGAAAATTCACCAATAGTAACAACATTGTACATTGCTACGCCCGTCCTAGATTCACTCCGTTATATCACTTTACAGAATAATGCAATTGTCACACAAGAAACAAAGCAACTTCAAATTGAATTGAAACCAAACGCATGCATTAAATAAGTACCCATGGATCGATATGCATTCAAGGTAGCACAGTACAATGTCCTCGTCTCCGTTTATTTTTGATTGACGGACACCGTACAACACAGTACACTTATACAGTACATATTGCGCAGATGTATCTTAGGTGTACGAAGCAACAAATAAAGTCAATACAGTCGTGTATTTTGAATGTTTTCTTTGTGCTTCTATATGAAAATCTTGAATCCATTGTAATGTTGAAGTATAAAACAGACACCTTTTTGCAAATACAGGCTAATCATATAAGTTCTACATAAAAAAAGATAGGTGTGACGAACCCGTGGTATAAGTCCATGTCAAAGATGATATTTAGATTTGTCATTAATCATCTTTTTTTTTTTTGTGAGTGAAATATGGAATGGTGATGCAACGTTGTAACTAAGACCACCAAAATGACTTTTATGAAATCCTGGAAAATATCAATTAAAGCAGAAGACCAATATCATAAGCTACCTGTCCACATTGGGCTATCAATTTTTATCCACAAAGACATTTGTGAAACTGAATAATGCTAATTATTATATATTCATTCTCCGTTCTCACTAATCGTATCGTATCGGTGTTTTATAACGTTTCATTGCACGCCAGTTCAATCTTTCAGAATAAGTGCAGGATGTGTCATGCATAGTATCTTTACATATTTAGTTTGCGGCCAAAATCTTACCTGGCGGTCCCACTTCGACATTTTTATAGAGGCCGAGTGACGGATGGGTAATGTTTGGAACATATGTGTAGGAACATTGGGGAAGGTGGGGATGGGGTGAGGGCACGTGCCTTTTCACTTCTCCAAAAAATAACAAAAGTAAAATGACAAGTGCCCTTTTAATAACTGTGAAAGGTGCAAGAACTGGTAGAAGGTGCAGTCACTTTTTACAAAAATATCACAAGAGTGCCACTTTTAAAATGAAGTGTCCCTTATTTACTAACCCAATAATAGGACACTGGTGACTATTGTTAGTCCAATGTACGGGAGGAATGTGTCCCCCATTGAAAAAAGTTCCCCTTTTTAGTAATAAAGTGACCCTTGTATTTTGTTTGTTGCTTTGGACTCACTTATTCTATTTACAGATTGGGATGGGGTAGATATGCATATGACTAGGAAAGGCCTCTCTAAGAGGTCGTGCCCTCGCACTATACGAAAACTTACTACATCCCTGGTTAGGAAGTCGGACCGGATTTACTCATAAATTAGGTAGAAGTGCTATTCTACCCAGTTTACACCCTTCAAGAAAATGTGATATATGGATGTTTTCGGGACACAAAACCTTGCTATGCTATGCTATACGAAAGAAAGCTCAGACAGCTCAAAATGTTTTAAATATTTTTTATATATTATGTATGTAGCTGCGAGATACATTATTAGTTTTCCACCCGAAAAACATGATACGCAGGAAGACTTTAAATTGCATGCATATTGTAATTACTTAAGAATATCTAGTATCATGGAAGAATCAAGGGAAAGTGCTGTTATCTAAGCATAGATTACCCAGAAGTTTATCGATTTTTAAAAATTTCGCAAGGAAAATGAAAATCTCAGGAAGCACGCACTCCTTTTTCGAGCGAAAACTACTTTAAAATGTTGAAAAATGTGGGGATACAATAACGACATTTCAAATGCCATTCTTTTGATAATCTACGTAAAGAAATATATTTCCTTCTTTACATTTTTGTGAAATGCTCCTCAAAAAGATTACGAAATAGAAAATATAGTGAAGTATGATGATGATGATGATGATGATGATGATGATGATGATGATGATGATGATGATGATGATGATGATGATGATGATGATGATGATGATGATGATGATAATGATGATAATGATGTTGTGATTCATCGTCATCGTCATCACCATCACCACCGCCACCGCCACCGCCGCCGCCACCGCCGCCGCCTCGGCCGCTTCCGCCGTCACCACTGCCGCGGCTGTCGTCATCACCGTCGTCATCATCATCATCATCATCATCATTGCCATCGCACGGTTCATTTACTTTAATTGTGCGGGTAAAGTAAAGTTTGAAAGGAAACGTTATAGGTATTGTGAATATAAGAAATGTGAATAACTAAAATATAATGCAAAAGTCAACAAATAAGAAAGCTACCCCATAGACTTGCCTAGAAAATGCGTGTGTGGGGTGGGGGTGAGATTGGGGGGTTCAATAATAGGGGATGGTAGAATCACGAAATTAGTCTAAGGTACAAATAATCAAAAAGTATTGTTCGGAAAATTGGGGAGAGGGGAGTGCGCAAGTACCCTTTACTTCCTTCCAGTCCTGTCAAAGATTCATGCAAATATTGTGCCCGGCATCTACATTGCTACTCGTAGCGCCCTCACTAAATATTTCCTAAATAATGTACACAGTGTCACACTTAAACATTCCCGTAATAAAGTCCTACGTGCGTACGTACAGTGTGTGTATAATTGTGCACTGTATGTATGGAGTGTGTGGGCAGTGATGATTGAATTTTCGATGGCCTTGAGATGTTCAATATTCCAACATGTGGAAAATCAGAATATCGCTGATGTAAGAGCGCGAATGGTTCATGTATTTCGATTTTGGGGAAAGTGGGATATAAATGGTTACATTCCTTCACCAAAGTCTCCTTTGCCTGGAGATTTCTATAATTAGCTTTATCAAGCAAATTATTTTATACCTGTATCTGAAGCAGATGTTACGCCGTAGGGGCCTAGTTGTGTGAAAAGCTTTGCAGCTATCTATAAACCAGTGTGGAATAAAGTCTAGCCGTAAGATAACTCTTGGTTATATACTTATCCTACATTTAAGTCTTGTCCTGTGTGAAAAGAAGTATTGAACATTAGCCAAAGGTAGCACCTAAAACCCATATCCAACATACTTGCTCACCTACTTACCGTTAGATACGCGTAAATCCAATATACAATGATTCAAACTTCCTTATAAATCCAACTGTTATTCATGAAGTAGGACAATGTGTTCATTGACTTGGAAAAGCATATATACATAAGAATTATTATCAAATTATATCAAAATCAATATACTTTTCATAACGTTATACGCTGCTTATATGACCTGAATCTTGTGCACTTCCTTTTTAGACTATCTCACTTCCTTAAGGTTTGAAGTATCATAAACGGAGTGCAAAATTTGTTTGAGAATCAATAAAGCAGTACAAAATAATACATAACAAATTGCAAAACCTTGAGGTGTGGGATAATACTCTTCTAAATAGAGCCTATTTCAAATCTGTAAAGTCATGACATATTTCTGAAATTCGCCATATTTTGAATAGCTTAAAGTTTCAAGGTAGTCTTTTTAACTGATCCAAAACCTGCAATGAACCCTGCATTAATCTTTGATTCACAAACATATATAATAGTTTATTCATTGTTCAGATCTAAATTTGTTTACAATTTTTTAGACTCAAGATTCCCAAAAATGTCAAAGAAAAGGTATCGTCCCATAAATACATTCAGAACTTGCGAATGCCGCCGAGTAGTGAGGTCACATCCGGCTTTCAATTTCTTCTATTGATTTTGTTGATCACACATCACAGATCACTATGACCGAACTTAGAGGCTTATATTCAGATATTTGTTATCAGCAACATCACAGATTTCTCGCAATAGACAAACTTGAAAACCGGAAGTGACGTTACTAGCACGGCAACGTTCACTTGTGAAGTTTTGATGGGTCGATACCTTTCCTTTACGACCATACATGCATACTAAATATAGCTGTGATCCAAATTTGAAAAGTCTGTCTGATTTGTGAGCTGCAATTCTTAAACATATACATTTTGAGGACGTCGATTACAAAATAAAATTGTTAGTGATGTAAAAGAACAAAATGCTCATTGGAAAAAGTATACATAAAAACCAGTCCGGAAAAATGAATATCAAAATAGATATCCTCTTCCTTACGTTATAGGCCGCGCATGTGAACTCATTGTTTTTGACATACACGTCGACTTTTTTGACAATTTTACTTCTTAACCTTTAAATTATTATAAAGTGTATGCAAAATACGTTATAAAGCAGAAACCAGCCTACATGACGTACGTTTCGACTATGAATTATAATTGACACAGTATTGTTATACTTGAATTCTTAAGGTTAGTAATGTAAATATTGATACGCTAGAGCTGTTTGAATTAAAATTAGAACTATATGTTGTAGCCATGTATGTTGGTTTCCCTGGGGTTTTGAAATATATCTTAGAATAAGACCAGTTTGACAAAAGGCAGTTGGAGCCAATTTGAAAGTGACGAGTAATGGTATAAGGAGCAATACGATATCTGGTTTTAGCTGTATTTTTCATGGATTAAGAATAAATTATTATCAAAGACATAACATCAACACATCAACCCATTAAACTTGACACCAGTATGAAATTGTGACAATCTTTGGTGGTCTTATAACACATTAGTTCTTACAATGGTTGATAACTAAAAAGTCTCAAAAGTAATACCTATATGTTAGACAAATTAATCTTATTTTGAGGTAAATTTCAGAGAAAAGATGGGATTGCCTACTAGGATGAGGTGGTCTGAGTTTCAGTGAACTGGTTCCAACTGGGATTGAACATATTCTCAACTTCGATGAACTCTTCCCAACTTGAAACCAGTAATTGAGAAAATCCCAATTGGAATTTCCTTCTGGCATTCGATAATGGTGCCCAAAGGAACTAAAGATGAACAGAGTACAGGAGTATACACAATGATAAACTTAACATTTGCCAAAAATGATTATGTGACGTCACCAATTTTAAATACAGCCTATTTTAAATCATTCATATTCAAGTCAAGTTGTGACATTTGTTAAATTTGATATATTCCGAGATAATGAAGCTTTGTAGGTAATACATTTGTATCGACTATCATATAAGACCTTTCTCGAAAATAAATTGCAAAAAATGTAAAACATTCTGAACATATTCAGCTTTAACGGAAGCTTTTTTTACCATTTTGCCATTTATTTATGTTTCTTGAGTCAGTGGAACCCTAACATTTTCTGTTCAACTTCTGGTTTATGTGGAAAGTTGCATTAATTGTTCCACTGATTTATTAATGTCACACACGTTAAAATCGTACATGTCCAGTAAAACCATTTAATATTAACTTTTTTAACAAGAAAATGTTCCACATTCAGAAAAGTCCTCGTTGTAGAAACCATCATCAGAGACCGCTGCGTCCACAAAACGTTGGTGTTCTTATCTTTTGGTGCTCGTTTTATTCGGCATAGCATAAACTGGGTCGTTATTAACAGTACTTTTAATAACTACATCTCTAACTTCTTTCGATAATACACTTGTTTTTGCGTTTCCATTTTCATTCTTTTTCCCGGGAATAGCATATACGGGGGACTTAATGGATGCTTCATCGCCTTCTTCACTAACGATAGCTTTAATATTGCTGAAATTTGTTCCAAAACTTCCTTGCTCGTTTTTGCTCATTATATTTGTCAAAGCATATGGAGAGTTGTCACCCATTGAATTTTCTTTAAGGTTCTCACTAACAGAAGCATAAGCACTAGAAGTGCAAGTAATGTTATTGGAAAAGTCCTTAGAATTTAACCGCCCACTTTTGTCAGCAAAATCATACGCAGAGTTGTAAATGGTGCTGTCACTAGTGAGCCTAGTTTGAACTTTGTTGACCGAATGATAATCAGTTCTCCTTTCACTGCTCCCGTTATTTGATCTGTCAAAAATTTCTATAGTACCTGATATTTTCTTTTCTCTTGCTATAGAATTTCCATGTTTGGAAGTCTTCCATTTCCAGAAAACAAACGCAATGATCACAACGATTATTACTACCAGAAATAAGAAAGCATACGGTATAATTTCTACTATGCCATTCATCGATGACGGTGTAGTAACCACCAGTTCCTCGATATACGTGTGTCTACTTATCTTGCTTGTGGTATATGTCACGCGCGTTGATCTCAAAAATGTAACTGATATATATTTTGTCTGATTAAGTTTTTCTATATGAACAAAGCAATATATATTGCAAGATAAGCTTGATTCGTATTTCTCTAGGACGTCCTCTTTGGCTGTTACAAGAACAGAAAATGTACGATTATTTTCAATTATTGGCCCTATGGTTTGAAGAGGGCATTCATTAATCTTTATTTCAAGTTCCGGAATATACGGAACAGAGGAACAAGATATAGTTGCCTCTTCTCCTAGGAACAGTTGTAAATCTGTATTTTCTGGCCGCATTTTGATCACAATCTGTGAATAAACGTATATAGGTCCAACTGGACAAAAGATACCATTTGAAAGGCAATGAAATATTTTTCTGTCATCTTCCTGTTGGAGAGCTGGTATCGTTGCTCTGATATTACATTTATGGTTACTTCTAAACGTATCTACTAGCGTTAAATCTATCAAAGTGGTTGTCATATCTGATTCTTCAGACCAACTCACTTTGGATGTTGGCGGATCTTGTAAACAATTTTTAACATAGCATGACAAAACAAACGATTCTCCGATCAAATATTCGAAACGATTTTCACTTGCAAAGCAAATAAACATTTCACTAAATACCTCGATATACAAAGATTTATTTTGACTACTATAAGGTACACCGTTTTCGTGGACAGCACATACGTATTCACCCGTGTCTTTTACCATCGCGTTTTGCGTAATTGTGACGCTTATACTCTTTGGTGTTTTAGTCACATAAGAAGTTCCGGGATAAATGACACGACCGCCTGGTCCAAATAACAAGAAAGAAGGATCTTGATATCCATTGGCTATACATTGCAGTGTAATCCATTCCCCCACGAAGAATATTTCATTTAGCCCAAAAATACTCTCATGTTTCTGAAAATGAACAGTTTTCTCGGCAAAACTTGTGATATAGATTCCAAAAAGGAAAAAAGCTCTTCGCAATAGCATTTTACCCGTGGGTTAGCTACTCGTAGCTATTCTAGCTTATAATATCCTTTAAAAAGCACAAAATTAAAGAAATAATACTTCTAAACGCTTTTGCCACACAAAACTCATTTGAGGCCGCATACTGTATGGGAGATATTGCCTGTTTGTTAAAAAGACACGGCAGAGCACAAACTGCATAGCACATATTATAATTCAAGCGTAGTCAAACAAATGAAGCGAAACAAATTACTTGCTTGGTTCGATTGTTGAAATTTTGCACCATAGTTATAGTCAGGTTAAAAGGTTTTTTAGTTTTTGTGTCACAGTTTCAGTAGTAATACAAATCCAATGTTTATTTGATAAATGCAATGCTGCAAATCAAACATGCCGGTGTAATGAATGTTGCATCAAATATCAAAACCGCGTATTAGATGCATGGAAAGACTCAACAAGTATTTTACTTAGGGAAGGTCTGTCAGGGTGGTTTATTAGCTATTTTTAAATCTGTTTAATTCAAATTTTCATGTAAAGACTCTAATGTCTGAGGCAAAAAATAAACTTACTTACGTAATACTAAGGGAACTCAGACAAAGAAAATCCTCCGTCAGGACCATGTATTATTGAAGAGGGACGTGTCATATTACGTGTCAAATACGTTTTCTTAAGATTTTTCACGGCAAGAAAAGTAACAAATACGCTGGCCTAAACTTCACTTAAACTGAACGAAACCGCCTTTTTAAACACGACTTATATTCGTGTTTCCGTGACCATGTTTCCAATAATGTTTAAGTCAACTTAAGCGCCTTGCTTTGGGCGACGGAAACGCCGGGCCCCGGGTGACGTAAACTCCATGTTTAATGTATTTTACAGCGTAAACATGTAATTTAATGCAACTGAAATGCCCCATTCCTGGTGACGTAAACGCCGTGTCTAGGTGACGTAAACTCCATGTTTAACCTGTTTACAACGTAAAAATATAATTTACTGCGACTTAAATGCCTCAATGCTGGTGACGTAAACGCCGTGCTCTGGGTAACGTAAACTCCCTATTTAAAGTGTTTACAACGTAAAAATGTAATTTAATGCAAGTTAAATGCCCAGTTCTTGGCGGCGTAAACGCCGTGCTCCGGGTGACGTAATCTCCATGTTTAATGTGTTTGCAACGTAGAAATGAAAATTAATGGGGCTTAAATGTCTTATTCCGGACGACGTAAACGCCGTGCTTTGGGTGACGTAAACTCCATGTTTAAAGTTTTAGCAACGTACAAATGGAATTTAATGCAACTTAAATGCCCCATTCCTGGCGGCGTAAACGCTGCGCTCCATGTAACGTAATCTCCATGTGTTAGCAAGGTAAAAATGGAATTTAATGCAACTTAAATACCCCATTTCTGGCGGCGTAAACGCCGTGCTCCAGGTAAGGTAATCCCCATGCTTAATGTGTTTACGTAAGGACGTAAAGTTGGTGGTCAAGAAACATGGATTTTTTGTTGAGTATAACAACACCGGAATTCGGTGCTTCATTGAACGGAAATTCATTGCTCAAAGTGACGTAAACTCAATGTTTTATTTGTTTACAACGTAAGATTGTAACTTGGAAAATCAGACACTGGCATATTTCACGCTCCAGTTGACGGAAACTCCTTGTTCTCTGCATTGGAAAGTCGATTCGGACGCCATGGTCGGAAACCTGTTTCTTTGGTCGGAAATGCAGCATAAATGGTCCAAGCTGGTAATTGTAGGAACTTAAACCTTATAAATTGAATTCCACAAGCCTAACTATATATTTACTGCTATTAAATCAAACAAGATAAAAACTGTTTGTCATATATTTGGGTAGCTTTTATTGTACATTTAAGAATGAGTAAAAACATAAACGTAGGCAATTAACGTAGGTAATATTTTGAAACGGCATTATGACGAGCTTTCTGGCTGTTGAGTAATAGAAACAGCTCTCCGCCATTGATGTTATAGAAAACTAAGAAATTGACAAATGTTGTCTTAAAGCTGACTAGACACAGAAATGAGTGAATTTTTCAAATATTTATTGACTTGTTTGCCTCGGAGTCCAGAGTGTTTTATGCTACAAATCTCAGGTAAATACCTGAGTACGTGGTACAAAATTTGGTCGTATAAGTTTTGTAGCCCTCCACGCCACGAGGGTCAAAAAGCTTTGCTGCTCTAATATGCCGGTGAAGTGCCCCTTTAACTTTCAAGTCTTCTTTCTGATTGGTCACTTTTGCAGTTTTACCTATCTGTCTAGGTTGATATTGAGACTTAGAAGACTGGATGAGAGAAAAAAAAAGTGCAGGAAGCCAATTGATTAACATTCTTAAACACAAAGCATATAGAAAGGCACAATAAAACCTTAATTTCAAATTAAGTTAATTTTTCTTTAACTTAAAAGATCACTTGCAAAATTGTTGTTCCCACGGATTATCATAAAATAATTACAACTATCATAAACATATAACTAAACATATTTTTTTAAATTACTAAATAAGTCACTAAAGGCTTCCTATCCATATTTTGATGACTGTAGGAAGTTATTTTTAACTTTTGAGGTTTAATTTTATAATTTTTGCCATCCTCAAACCAAATTGCGTTCGTATATTTTTTTATGCCTACTTCAAGAATATTATATAACTTTACATTCTTAGAATATTTTATCAAAGTTCACTTTCAAAAATATAGACAACGGGTGATTTCTCAATTTTTTGATTGTAATATTTCAAGCGATGACGAAATTGATGACATTCAACTCTAGCAAAAGATTCAATACCTTTTAGAAAGAGACGTTTCTAGAATTGATGAAAACAGAAACGAGAATATTGTGAGGATAAGATCAAAATTATTTTGTTTAAAATATTTTACCGAAAAGTCAAAAAGAAATTCGAGTATGCAAATATGCACTGGTATTAAGTCATTCTGTCACATTTTCTACAAAACATTTGAAATTTCATATAACGCCATCATTGGGCTAACGCCTTGGGCCTCTTAACCATCAAGATGACGTCATACCCACGTCCCAAGCTGTTACAGAGATACGGGGATTATGATCATATTTAATTGCTGAAAAAGATTTCACAATCGACAAAAAATGACTGAAAACTTTTCACCTTTGCAACCTTACGTACTTAATTTCTAATTTGATAAAAAGGACATTCACACACTGATGAAAACAAAGATCACAATCGATCATTAATGGTCAAATTTAAGACAGCATGACTAGGCGAGTGTATTATCTTTTTCAATGTATATCCACTTTTTAATTGTCTTTTGTAATTTTTTAAACAGTCGAAGGGTTACAACAAATTCTGGTCGAAGCGTTTTGAGTTTTACCATACCGCCAATCAATTTTAAAGAAGGAATGGGCCTCTGATAAGTTTTCGGTGACAAACATTTAGAAACGGAAAAAAAGATTAATAAATAAAGATTGCGAGTAGTCCGCCCAGTCCTATTCGACGTAATGATAATCCTCACACTTTGATAAGCCATATCGGGAAGCACTATAATCCTCACCTTTTGATGAACCATATCGGGAACACTAATTCCAAAATATGAAAACTGTTTAACTATGTAACCAAACTTTGAAAGTTTGTCTAAAATACAATATTCATGTCTCAGTCATATATCAGTAGACGTTCACAGACCTTTATAATGGTAATAGTACATATGATCAATATGTGTAGCACTTTGGAGAACTGGCCGATTTGATAGAAAGTCATTTCATAGGAATGCCAACAACCGTTTACGTCCTCTCTTTGACACCACAGTTGTCAAATAAAAGTAATACTTGGCTTTTTCTTATAGTTTTAAAATTGGCTGACTCCGGAAAGATCGCAAATTATTTTCAATCTCCATGTGTGATCGTCACCCGACATGCCCGATAACCAGATAACTGGATTGACAGCAGCTTAGCGATCGATCATGCTCTTCTTTTGCTTACATTCCACCTAATAAAGGCATTGTTTTTTGACGATGATTGTCTGAAAGGCGAAAAAAGCACAAATTAAATAGCAGTAATCAGGTAATGAATTTGATGAAAATTAGATGCAAACACGCGTGAGCCGCAGCACCTTAAGGGGGTAGGGTGTGACTCATAGAATGTTTCGTCGGGCACCAACATGGTACTGAAGAGGTGTAAATTGTATTTTTATCTTTTTGTACAGTTAGCACAAAAAAACGTATTTCTGACAATGCTTTTGAAAATACCATGGTTATTCTTTGTTATTTTCATGGTTGTACAAGGTAGGTATTAGTCCGAGCACTGCTCTTAATCGTACAGATGTGCAGGGACGGCGGATTGAGTCTGAGGGCACAGTTTCTGAGGGCATTTTCCAACTGTCGTAAATTAAAACTTCAAAAATGAAAGGTATTTTGGTCCAAAATTCGGTAAAATAGTACATTTGTATATAAGCCGAAATTAAGACCTACAAAATTGGTAAATTTATAGATCATATTAAGTCTTGAAGTTGGAAGGATTAAATTCTATAAATTGTGATTAGATTAGCCAATACTATTAGGCATGAATCGGAATATAGTTCATGTATAAAATAATGTTCAAAGCAAATAAGGGGCCCTTGGAATTATTCAGTAAGCCATCATTTTCTTGGTGAGAATAAATGGAACTCAGTATATCAGTACAAATTAGATCACATTGCCCAAATTCACACCCAGTCTTCACCGCGTCAGTAGACAGGTGGAAAGTGTCCCCATTTTATGTGTTTTTCAAAACCCAAATTAAAGGCGCCCCACGAGTAAAATTTGGCGTATTTTGCTTGACGTTTGTGGTCTTTCTTCAATCTGCCAATATTGAATGGCATAGGGGCACCTTGTAAACTTTACAAAAAATATGGGAGAGGGCATGTCAGTTTATGTCATGACAATGACCCGGCGGACTGCCGGATCCAAATAGTAAGTCTTGCCAGAAACATGGCCAGGATAAAATGTTGGGGGGAGGGGGAAGGTGGAAGGCAAGCCAAACCAAACCAGGGATGATATGCTTACGTGTTTTGTGAGCAGTTATGACACGATTAAATGGAACATGTTGGGATGAGGGAGCATGGTGCTATAAGCGGGAAGTTGAGAGAAAGGTCATCCCTGAAAGGTTTTCCCTAAAAAAAAATTGAATTAGGAAATTATTAGCAAAATAAAAAATTGATGGAAACTTTGGTAAAATCATTGGAAACTTTGGTAAAATTTGGCAGCATTTTCCAATAATTTATGAAAATTTACAGAAAATTGAAAAAATATTGCACCAAAAATGAAGGAAATTTTCCGAAAATTGAAGAAGATGGCACAAGAATGAAAGAAATATCCCTAAAATTGAAAGAGATACCCAAACATTTAAGAACATTTCCCCAAAATTGAAGAAAACATACCTGAATTTGAAAACTAATAGCTCCAAATTGAAAGAAATTTTCCCAAAATTGAAGAAACATGACCATTAATCGAAGAAAAAATGAAGAAAATTAACCAAAATTTGAAGCGAAACTGCCCAAAAATGAAGGAAATTTTCTAAACATTGAAGGAAATTTACCAAAAATTGAAGATGAAGAAAATGTATTAAAAATTCTAAGAAACATTTCACCCTTATAAAGGAAATTGTCCGAAAATAGAAGAAAACTGCACAAGAATTAAGGAAATCGCCCAAAATTGAAAGACATTTCTCAAACAATAAAGGAAATTTACTCACAATTTTTCGTAAATCGAAGAAGATATATCTCATACATTGGACTGTTGAAGGAAATTTCCCTAAAATGGAAGAAACTTTACCTAAACTTGAAGAAAATTTCTCCAAAATGAAGGAAATTTTCCGCAAATTGAAGAAAATTGACAGATGACCGAAAATCGAAAAACAATTGCAATAATATGCATGGTGGGAGTGGCCTAACGTAAAAGTACTAAATGATGTAAACACCATAAACGATATTTCAAATTCATGCTATAGATGGTACACAGATGGGTCATGGTCTGTACGGATGTTCTAATGTTGTGGTAGTGATTTCATGAATGCTAATGAGTAGGTGGGGCTTGCTGACAAATTTTTGAAATAGGATGAATGACCAATCGTTTTTGCATCATACTTGCTTTGATGATGTGCTTAATTATTGTGCAAATGCTAATGTTGTCAACATTTTTATTAATCTCCATGGTGGATATGGCTGATGAAGAAATATGGAACAAATATTTCATGATATGCAATTACATGACAGTTAGTAGAAGTTTTGCAAATCAATCAGCTTATGAAAAAGCATTGGAATCACAAAACCTTTTGTTCTGATTCAATTTCTTTCCTTTTTTGCCTCTTCTATTTTGGCGAAATCTGTTTATTTTTGTAAAATTTCCTTCATTTTAGGGAAGTTTCTTCCATTTTCCTTCATTTTGGAGAAATGTCCTTCATTTTGGAGAAATTTCCTTCATTTTAGGAAAATTTCTTTTATTTTGGGAAACTTTCTTCATATTTCTTCACATTTTCAACACCTGTTGATAACATAAGCATGTACACAATAACAAACAAAATTGTCATGCCCAATATGACGCAAAACCGACAGACAGTTGCTCATTTATCACTTTTTCAAAACGTTCACTTTAAGCCCCGCCCACTTATCAATCAATATGGATAAAATCACCACCACAAACATGAGGTCATATCTGCATACCATATCTGTGTACCGTATAGCCTATTACCTTACCTCAGTTTACTGTTCTTGAAATACTGTGTTTATATTAGCTCTTTACAGCAAAATCATATTAAGCCCCGCCAACTATGTACATTAATGAAATTTAATGTTTTTATATCATATACATGTACATACAAGCTAGCATCATAATTAGGCCAAACATGAAACAAAACAGACATGTGGTTGTTAAAAAATGAACATTTCCAGACTTTCACTTTAAGCCCCGATTACTCATTAATATGCATGACATTATCATCTAAAACACTAGGGTATATTTACAGACCACGGGCTATCTATGTCCCACATATGACATTAATACAGTTGACCGTTCTTGACATACCGTGTTTACAAGCTCTTTTCAACAGAATCATATTTAGCTCCGGCCATTATGCATATTATTGATATTCAACATTTTTACATCATGAACATGTACGCACCAGCTAACATTATAATTAAACCACACATAAAATAAAACAGACATGTGGTTCTTGAAATATGAAGATTTCAAGATTTTTACATTAAGCCCCACCTACTCATTAATATGCATGACATCAAAATTAATAAGGCATATCTACATGTACAGACATGGGCTATCTGTGTACCACATATGATAGAATCCAGTGTACCGTTCTTGAGATATCGCGTTTACGAGCTGACCGTCACATACACACACAGGCACACACACCACACACACAGGCACACAGGCACACACAGGCACACACACACACATACATACATTATATATATATATATATATATATATATATATATATATATATATATATATATATATATATATACATACATATATACATACATACATACATACATATATACATTCATACATACATACACACACACACATACATCGTACATACATACATACATACATACATGCATGCATACATACATACATACATACATACATACATACATACATACATACATACATACATACATACATACATACATACATACATACATACATACATACATACATACATACATACATACATACATACATACATACATACATACATACATACATACATATACATACAAACGTACCGTGCCGTACGGTACGTACCGTACCGTACACACAGACGCCATCATAACCGCATAGATTCCTGTTGCTATCGCATTGGAACCAATAACAAAATCGAAAATTGAAAAAAAAACTTCCAGAAAATAAAGGAAATTTCCCGAAAATTTAACTAAAATGAAGGAAATTTGAAAAAATTCGAAAAAAAGTGAAAATTTTCAAAAATTAAAGAAAATTTCCCAATCTGCTACTTAATGTTGGTTGTTGAGTTGAGCATCTTAATTTATTTAGTATTACATTAATATATTATCTTCATCGGGAAATTTTCCTGCGACAAAAGTGGAGTGGGGTAATTTGCCTCACAGTTAGAATGTTTAAAAAAGGTTATGCCCCGCCACTCCCCATGCACAAAATTCTATATTGCATTGTACGAGCTTCTAGACTTTAATATTATATTTTCTTCAATTTCCGGGAAATTTCCTTCATTCTCGGGCAATTATCTGAAAAATAAAATGTTTGTCAATTCTCGGACAATTTTCTTCCTTTTTTAGCTCAATTTTTTCGATTTTCAGAAATTTCTATCATTTTCTGGCACTTTTTTTCGATTTCCCTGATTGTTTTGGTCACTTTTCAGGTAAGAGTATACTGTTCTCCTGTTTAACCATAACATATCAACAAAATGGGTTAAAAATTCACCAATTTACAGCAGAAGATTCGAATGCCTTTTAAAAATAAATCATGCATATATATATATATATATATATATATACATATATATATATATATATATATATATATATATATATATATATATATATATATATATATATATATATATATATATATATATATATATATATTTATATATATATATATGTATGTATGTATGTATGTACGTATGTATGTATGTATTGTATGTATGTATATATATATATATATATATATATATATATATATATATATATATATATATATATACATATATATATATATATATATAGAGAGAGAGAGAGAGAGAGAGAGAGAGAGAGAGAGAAAGAGAGAGAGAGAGAGAGATATATATAGTCTTAATGTTTTTCTCTTTCTTTTACAGCAAATTTATAAAGACAATTTTCAGCTATTTACCCTCAAGGTTCAGCAAAGTACATTCATAATACATGTTTTTTTTTTTTTTAACTAATCAAGCAAAATAAAAATAAGAACAATTAAAAATGTTCAGCTTTATGAGACAAATTAGTTTGATGGGACGGGGGAGTGGGGAGGGGGAGGTGGTGATTCATATATTACATATTACAAATTTCATTAAAAAGGTTTATATCAGTAGTGCCACCCACCCCCGCAAAGTAAATTATTTTTAAACAAGGCACTGTTTTAGGATCACACTGTGCCATTACTATGTAGAAATATTTCAATACAAGAATAATTATGCAAAAAATCCCAAAATTGCTGGGCTTCATGAAATTCGTCTCATGGTCTACCGCAATATTTGTAATTGGGCTTTCGTAAGTTTTAGATAAAATCATCCACAAGTTTAGTGCTGCTACCATTTAAACAAAAAGTGTCTTTCTTTCCTCATAGCTGTATAGCCTAGAAGATGTTGTTTATTTCATACTTTAAATAGCCCAGTTCCTAACCCGATCATCAAAATTAGGCTTAGATATATGTTTTCAAAATAGATGTAATCCGCATTGACCCTTTCTCGAAGAGGTTTTTGTTTATAGATTAATTATTCTACAATATTGGTAGGTATCGACTTATTGATAGCTTGAATATTGGTTAGAAACAACTACAATCTAGGACAAAACTGTTGGAAGAATTCAGCTTTTTGAGAACTAAATATGTCATAGTGTTATGTTTCTTTAATATTTTTCCGGGAATTGTAAACCCCTACCCCTCTCCCCTTTTCAATGTTGAATTTATATCTTTCTTAACGTTATTTCGAGGAAAAGGAGTAACAACGGCCAACATTGAATGGGGAGGGGGACGGAAGGACAATTAATATAGTGAGGTAGGGAAGGGGGAAACTGACGGTGTCAGTGAAATGATAAAAATGTAATCAAAATTCGAAAGTATTAATTACGATTGAAAGAGTAGGAATTGAGGAAGCAACAGAAAAAAAAATTCAAGTATGTTTGATTTCTAAATGTGAAATAATCTACAATAGAAAAGTAGATTAATGAAAAACATCACATATTTTTACTAAGTGCTTTAACGAGTTTTGTCCAAGATTGTAGTTTCTTAGAGATATAACATGAATTATCTCCTATCGCCCTGGCGCACTTATTTATTTTCAGCAGATTTTGCCTAAATATGACTAAAACGTGTTCTATCATATACCCGAAACCCAATTATATGCATAATTTTGCATCAGTGATAAGACTGGTCAAAGTTACAACATATGAAATCATTTCAAGATCAATTAGATTTTCTAGAAACTGAGAAATGATGGTCAAAAAAGAGATTAATGATTTTGCACAAATTCTGTCCTGTTTCAGAATGGATGTAACTTATAATGACCCCTTCCTTGAGATGATTTTTTATGGATTTATTTTTCTACAACATGGGTAGATACTAACTTAATCATAGCAAACTCAATATAGTTTTTTAGAAAATATACAAGAAATTCTCTCCTATCACCACTGCGCCATGATATTTTTTCACCAGATTTGGCGTAAATATAACCCGATGACATAAAAAAATGTCCTGCTGTACCCAAAACCAATTTGTATGCATAATTATATATTTATTTGATAAGACTGATCAAAGTCATAACAATATGTGAACTAATATTAAGATCCATTAGATGTTCTAGGAATGACGGTCAAAAAGGAGTCTCAGATTCATGATTTTCATAGTTCTGCGCAAATTCTGTTTTGTTTCAAAATGGATCGAACTTATAACGACCCTTTCTTGAGAGTTTTTTTTTTTTTAGATTAAGTTTTATACAATATGAGTAGATATTGACTTATTCATAGTTTAAATATTGGTTAGAAACTACTAGATTCCTAGAAAACATGAAGGAAATGCTCTCCAATCGAAACCTGCGCTATTGTGCCTAAATATGACCTAGAACATGTACTGTACGTTGTATCCAAGACCAATCTTTATGCAGAATTTTGTTTTTATTTGATAAGACTGATCAACGTTATAACATTATATGAAATAATTTTAAGATCAATTAGATATTCTAGGAATGACGGTCAAAAACTAGTCTCAGATTTATGATTTTCATAATTTACGCAATTTTTCTGTCTTGTTTCAAAATGGTCAAACTTATAATGACCCTTTTTGAGAGATTTTTTAATAACTTTAATATTTTTCTACAATACGGGTCGACATTGACTTATTCATAGCTTGCATATTGGTTACAAACAACTAGATTTCTGGAAAATATAAAGGAAATCCTCTGCAATCGTCCCTGCGTTTTGAATTATTTTCATTAAATTTTGCCCAAACATGACGAATAACATGTTCTGTTGTACCCAAAAAACAATCTTTATGCAGAATTTTGTATTTATTTCATAAAGTTATAACATTATATGAAATAATTCTAAGATCAATTTGATATTCTAGGAATGACGGTCAAAAAAGGTCTCAGATTCTAACTTATTCATAGCTTGAATATTGATTAGAAAACAACTAGATTCCTAGAAAATATTAAGGAAATTATCTCCAATCGCCCCTTTGCTATGAATTATTTTCACCAGATTTTGCCAAAGTATGACCTGTCCTGTTGTACCCAAAACCATTCTTTAGGCAGAATGAGACTGATCAAAGTTATAACATGATATGAAATAATTTTAAGATCAATTAGATGTAACATAGCAAAACATAAAAACATCACGGGCTTAGAAGGGTTAGTCACCCCATAAAAAGCCCAAACTAACACAAACTAACACCCACAACAACAACAGAAATCAAAAATCAAAGACGCTCAGAGTTAGTTAAGAACTTATTAATGTTGACCTTGAAACTGTGAACAGAATTGGAGCTAACTACCCACTCAGGCAAATCATTCCACTCATTAACAGCTCTTTGCGAAAAGCTAAAGCGCCGGATATCTATTCTTGAGAACACTTTGAATGACTGTCAAAAAAGGGCCTCAGATTCATGATTTTCATATTTTTGCGCAAATTCTGTCTTGTTTTTAAATGGATTAAACTTATAATGACCCTTTTGGATAATTTTTCATAGGTTTATTTTTCTACAATATCTGTAAATTTTGACTTATTCATAGCTTGAATATTGATTAGAAACAGGTGCATTCCTAGAAAATATAAAGGAAATTCTCTCCAATCGCTCCTGTGCTATGAATTATTTTCACCAGATTTTGCCTAAATATGACAAATAACATGTCCTGTTGTCCCCAACCCAATTTGTATACAGAATGTTGTATTTATTTGATAAGGCTTGCCAAAGTAATAACAATCTATCAAATATTTTAAACTTTAATTGGATATTTTAGATATGACTGTCAAAAAAATTGTCATATTCAAAATTTGGAGCAAATTTTGTCTTGTTTCAGAATGGATGTAACTGAAAATGACTGGATATAACTAGGAGTTTTTTTTTCTTCAGAGATTTATTTTTCTGAGATATTGGTGGGTATTGACTTATTCATATGATATGGTTAGAAGCAACTAGTTGCCAAGAAAATATAAAAGAAATGCTCTTCTATCGAGCCTGCGCTAGATTTATTTTCAGCAGATTTTGCCAATATATGATCAAAAACATGTCCTGTTGTACCAAATTGTATGAAGAAACTTGTATTTATTTCTGAAAGACTGGTCAAATTTAAAACTTTTATGAAATAATTTTAAGATCTATAAGATATTTTGTAAATGATGGTCAAAAAAGACTCCCAGATTCTTGATTTCTGTTCTGCTATTAATGAGTGAATATATACCTACATATACTTTAGAAAAAAGCTGTAAATCTAAGAAAAATTAATTGCGATGAGGTTAATGTGAGTTACATCTTTATGTCATCTTAAGTGCTTGAATGGTCATTTGGAGCAAATTTTGTCTTGTTTCAGAATGGATGTAATTGAAAATGACTGGATATAACTAGGAGTTTTTTTTTTCAGAGATTTATTTTTCTGAGATATTGGTGGGTATTGACTTATTCATATGATTTGGTTAGAAGCAACTAGTTGCCAAGAAAATATAAAAGACATGCTCTTCTATCAAACCTGCGCTATGATTTATTTTCAGCAGATTTTGCCAATATATGATCAAAAACATGTCCTGTTGTACCAAATTGTATGAAGAATCTTGTATTTATTTCAGAAGACTAGTCAAATTTAAAACTTTTATGAAATGATTTAAGATCAATAAGATATTTTGTAAATAAGGTCAAAAAGACTCCCAGATTCATGATTTCCATTATTTTAAACAAATTATGTTTTGATTCAGAATAGATGTAACTAATAATGACCCCTTCCCAAAGAGTTTTTCATAGATTCATTGTTCTATGATATTAGTAGGTATTCACTCATTCATAGCTTGAATAGTAATTTGATCAAGCAAGTTTTATTGAAAAAATGGAAGAAATTCGAATCTATGACCCATTTGGTATGATATATTTCAGCAGGTTTTGCCTTATTATGACCAAAATTATGTCCCAATGTACCGAACCTCAAAAAAGTTATGTTCCAATATTTTTGGATTAATTGATAACAGTGGCCAAATTTACTATATATTTGAACATTTCTAAGACTCTTTTTTTTTTTGAAATACTTTTTTAATTTTTAAGAAGATTAGATATTCTAGGTCTTTCTAATCTTATTGCAAAATTGAACATGTGCTTTAGCTCTTCTTAAAAAGGGCATGAGAGCTTGCTTAATTGAGCTTGAAAATTGCAATTGTTTATATTTCAATTAGGAATGAAAAGAGGTAATTGATTGGGAATTCTCAATAGAAAATATTTCAAATTTATACTAATTGTGTTCTTGTGATAGTTCAAATATCCCATACAATGAATGAAAGCATTAAGCTGTTATTCTTCAGAAAGGTTTGTTTTCACTTATTGTAACTTTTTTATACATTTAAGTAGCTGTTTATAGAAGTTTACAAAAAATGTTATTTACCTTAAGTTGTCCTGAAATTCAAAGAGATCTGTCATTTAGAAGAAGAAATGTATTGCCTTTACAGCTTTACAGACAATACCAACTGAAATCATTCCAATGTAAATCTCACATTAGAAACAAGCAATTACTTGGTAACTGTTATGCTTTATTAAACATAATACAACAAAAAAGTTGGCCTCATTTAACAAGCACTGTGACAGTCAGGCTATTCCACGGGCCGCACAGCACAATTTAAACTCGGTTCCTTTCACACTTACCCCCCACCTCCATCAAAAAATGAAAAAAGAAGAAAAATATCGTTTTGACGTGATACTTGTTTATTTGGTTATGAAACCTAGAAAAACAAATACATGTGATCGCGTTAGAGGCGTAGGAAGATATTTGACGTTGGGTGGGCAGATATTATTTTTGCCCCCAGAACAAACCAAAAATGTATGAATCTCTTACCACAGTCCAAAAACTATCATTGTAGCTGGGTCTAGTGCCGTGGTCAAACGGCATCTTAACAGACCACCCCCCCCCCCTCTCCCCATCCCCTTCCTCCCCACATACTTATGGCACATTACAAATTTGAACAAAGTTTTTGGGTGGTGTGAATCTTGAAGGTTTTTTTTTTTGTTTAAGTCATTTGAATCTTTGCCTAAAAGTTATTGCAGATGGGTGAATCCTTGTTGAAATTCTTTAATCAAACGACGGAAATGCATTGAATCCAAATCATTAACGTTGATTCAGCGTCAACTAAAAATGATAATTTTTTACTATTTTTCGTTCGCGTATTGACATAATGAAGACGTGTCATCATCACCGCTATACCTATTGTACCTTGCGTGAATAGCTTTCCACGAAAGCTTCTCTGGACCACGCACCCGTACAGTATCCCTATATGATAAATAGTATTCACAAACTATCATGAATAAGTCAATTAAACCTACCAATATCTTAGAAAAATAAATGTATAGAAAAACTTTTTGGGAAGGGGTCAAGTTATATCGATTCTGAAACAAGACAGAATTTGTGCAAAATGACGAAAAATCATGAATCTGGGACTTTACATCCATTCTGAAACAATAAACTAAGAAAATTTGGGCAAAATTATGAAAATCATGATTCTGACACTCTGTTTTGACTGTCATTTTTAGAATATTTAATTGATCTTCAAATTATTGCATATAATGTTTTAACTATGATCAGTCTTATCAAATAAATACACAATTTTGTATAAGAATTGGTTTTGGGTACTACAGGACATATTTTTGATAATATTTCGGCAAAATCTGCTGAAAGTAAATCATAACGCAGAATCGATAGAAGAGATTTTTTTTTTTTTTCTAGGACTATTCTAGCTCAAAATTTATAAATCTATGAAAAAAAATTACATCCATTCTGAAACAAAACAGAATTTGCGCAAAATTATAAAAATCATGAATCTGGACTTTTTTTTTTTTTTTGACCGTCATGTCTATTAATATTTCATAAAATGTTTTAACTTTGGCCAGTTTTATCAAATAAATATTCAATTCTGCATAAAAATTTGCTTTGGTTTGAGGAAGAAAATGTCGTTTTTTTGTCATATCCCTTCAAAATCTGCTAAAAATGACGCAGGGTCAATAGAGGAGAATTTATTTTCTATTTTCTAGGATAACTAGTTGTTTCACCCAATATTCAAGCTATGAATAAGTCAATACCTTCCAATCTCTCAGAAAAACTAATCTACGATACAAACTCTGTGGAAAGGTTTTATTATAACTAACATCCACATGAAACAATTAGGACAGAAGAATTTGTTCAAAATTATGATTTTTTTTTTATATGGGACTCTTTTTTGACCTGTTAATTGTCATTTCCGGATTATCTAAGTGATCTTAGAATTATTTCATACTGTTTGAATTTCATCCAGTCTTGTCAAATAAATACAAAATTATGTATAAGAATTGGTTTTGGGTATAACTGAACATGTTTTTGGTCATATTTAGGCAAAATATGCTGAAAATTAATCATTGCGCAGGGGCGATGGTAGAGAATTTCTCGCATATTTTCTGGAACTAGTTGTTTGTAGCCAATAGTCAAGATATGAATATGTCAATACCTAAGAATATCTTAGAACAAATCTAGGGAAAAGCTCTTTAGAAAGGGGTCAATATAAGTACATCCATTCTCAAACAAGACCAGAATTTACACAAAATTATAAAATCATGAATCATGATTCTTTTTGTAATATTGTAAATTTGCCATTCTTATCAAATAAATAAAAGAGAAGTGCAAACAAATTTGTTTTGGGGTATGACTGGACAATATGTTTGGTCATATTTCGGCAAAATCTTCTAAAACTTAATCATAGCATGAATGATAGGAGATAATTTCTTTTCATGTTTTCTAGGAAACAAGTTGTTTTAACCAATATTTAAATTATGAATAAGTCAATATCTTCTAATACGATAGAAAAATAAATATATGAACAAACTGTGTGGGAAAGGGTCATTATAATTTAATCCATTCTGAAACAAGCCGGACAGACTAAATTATGGAAATCATGATAAACTGTCATTTCTAGCATATCTAATTGATCAAAACATTATATGATATAAATTTGGTACCTTGGCAAGTGTTATTAAATATATCCAAAATCTGAAGAAAAAAAATTGGACATGCTTTTAGTTTTATTTAGGCAAAATCTGCTGAAAATATTTGATTGCACAGGGATTATAGAAGATAATTTCTTTCATATTTTGAAGGTCACTACTTGTTTGTAACCAATATATAAGCTATGAATGAATCAATACCTACCAAATTATGAAAAACATGATCCAGTGACTCTGTTTTGACATTGATTTCTAGAATATCTAATTGATCTTAAAATTATTTCATATAATGGTGTAACGCTTGCCAGTCATATCATATAAATCCAAATATTTTGCAAAAAACTGGTTTTGGGTGCAAGAGGACATGTTTTGGTCACAATAAGCCAATTATGCTGAAAATATATGAGAGCGGTAGGAGAGAATTTCGTTATCTTTTTGCAAAAACATTGGTAAACATTAGCTATTTGTATACCTAAGAAAAAACTGTAAATCAAAGAAAAATAATATTCAATCTTTATATCATCTAAATGCTTGAATGGCTATATCATCCAAAGTGGATGAATGGTCATCACTTACATACTTGAGTTGTTCCAAAGAGATAAAAACTGTAAATCTGAATGGTCAAAATTAATTGCAATGCCATCCAAAGTGGATGGTTGATATGGTGCTATAGATGAATGTGATCATTGGCTTGACTTGTTGTCATTCAAAGTGACGAATACAAGTCATCATCTGCAGTCATGCTGAATAGTGACTTGTTACCATCCAAAGTAAATAAATGGTAATCATTTACAGTGCTTGGCTTGTTGCCATCTAAAGTGAATGAATTGTATCATTATAGAGGTTGGCTTATTGCCATCCAAAGTGTATGAATGGTAACTACCTCCACCAAGGACGAACTTATGTTTTTTCCTGTGTGTTTGTTTGTTTGTCTGTTTGTTTGTTTGTCTTCAAAATATCTTAAGAAGCAGTGACTGGATTTTGATTACGTTCGGTGTGTGGTTTTGTTACTGCTTTGGTAAAGAGGTGATTATAGTGGGATGTATCGAAATAGGGGAAGGGCAAAAGTGAAGGGGTAAGGATATTTGGGGCAAGATTTATTGAACATTTTTCAAGTTGAAACTTTCTAATGGATTGTGCTTAACAATGAACTGATGCCATGAAAGAAGAGTCATACAATCAATTTTCTGGACTCAAAAAAATCAAGTGAAGTGGTCTCTGGTATCAAAGAAATCAAAACAATTGGTTTCTGCCATGAATGGAATGTGAATATACTCTGAATAAAGCTCAAACAATGAATGCTATAGCCTGAATTAAACTGAAAACAATGATCACCATTGATGATCCTCAAGTATTTTAGAATATAAATGGCAATATAGATCAGCAGTGAGAAAGTGGATGTTTGAGGTTATAACTTGGTGTGTCGAGGGTTTCTGAGGTAGATAGTATTCCGCTAGGGAATGAACATGAGGCAGAGGTATGCGCTCTGCAGAGTGCTATAATTCTATTTTTACAGTCAGCTTGGCTTGTAGCCATCCAAAGTGAATGAATGGTCATATCTAAAGTGTTTGACTTGATGTCATTCAAAGTGGATGAATGGTTCAAATCTATACTGGTAATGATGCACCTACACGTCCATAAACATAGATAATTAATCTTTAGGTATATTATATAATCTTGTCATTGCAATATGATTTAAATTTAAAACATTTTACTAACTGTTTTTATTGCAATTCATAATATTCATTGCAATTGCCCGCACTGTATTAGAGAAAAAGGTTTAAAATACATGACGGAAGTGATACTTTTTGAACAAATATGATATAGGAAATTAAAATAATTTTCAAATAAAAAATGTTGAAATATTGCAATTCACAATACTGATTAAAAGACCCCATAGTGTATTATAGAAACTTGCACATGACCCCATATTGCTCTGAATACAAGTTTAATGTACACAAAATACAATGATGCTTTTTTTCAAGAAAATATAATTTTCTAAATAAAAGCTAAAATTTTCGGAGAAAATTTGACGTCACTAAATACCAAAACCATTAAAGTTACTCAATATTTATGTAATGTAGATCGCATCATTCGCTTTTTACAATTTGATTAAAATTTGAAAGATGTTCTATTGAAAGAGCCCATTATGGGAGTATGGTGTATTAGAGAAACCAACACAGGACCCCATAGTGCATTGAATACAAGTTTAAGACACACAAAGGAAATGATAATATTGGAGAAATACAAAAGGATATGCACATCAGAAGGCAATGAATTATATGGAAACTTGCTTTCAGATTATGTCATTTACCTTAAAGTTAAGTTTAATCTGGATCACATAATCTTGTTAATATGGCAAATTTTGGGTAATTGTTTGTATTGCAATTCGTAAGATAGACTGAAAGACCCCATAGCGTATTAGAGAAATTTGCACAGGGCACCATAGTGCACTAAATTCAAGTTTAAGTTACACAAAGGAAATGGTACTATAATTCAAAAAGTATATACAATTCTCATCAAAAGGAGATAATTCCATGGAAAATATGTCTTCATCAAGTACCATAGCCGTGGGATTTAAGCTTTAAACTGAATGATATAATCTTGTTATTGCAATTTGATTAATATTTAAAACTTGCAATTTCTGATGTTCATTGAACGACCCCACAGTGTCTCACAGGACCCCATAGTGGTGTGAATACAAGTTTGAGATACACAAATAAAACTATACTATTGGTGAAATAAAAATGATATGCACCATAAAAGGCAATGAATTCTTTGGAAAATTCCTTTCAGCATTGTATCATTAACTTTAAAATTAAGCTATATCTGCATCATTTAATCTTGTTAGTATAGCAATTTAATTTATATTTCAAAGTTTTGTGTAATTGTTTATATTGCAATTAATAATATTGACTGAAAGACCCCGTAGTGTATTACATAAACTTGCACAGCGCCCCATACTGCCCTGAATACAAGTTTAAGACACACAAAGGAAATGCTACTATAAGTGAATAAATATATACTTATCAAAAGGTGAAAATTCCATCGAAGATTTGTCTTCATCAATTGTCATAACCTTTGGATTTAAGCTTTAACCTGAATGATATAATCTTGTTATTGCAATTTGATTCATATTTAAAACTTGCAATTTCTGATGTTCATTGAAAGACCCCACAGTGTATTACAGAAAGTAACACAGGATCCCATACTGGTGTGAATACAAGTTTGAGATACACAAATAAAATTGTACTATTGGTGAAATAAAAAAGGATATGCACCATAAAAGGCAATGAACTCTTTGTAAATTGCTTTCATCATTATATCGTATACATTAAGATTAAGCTTAATCTGGATCACATAATCTTGTCATTATGGCAATTTAATTATATTGAAAAGTTTTGTGTAATTGTTTACATTGCAATTCATCAAATTGACTGAAAAATCCTATAGTGTATTAGAGAAACTTGCACAGGGTCCCATACTGCTGTGAATACAAGTTTAATATAAACAAAGGAAATGATAATATTGGAGAATTAAAAAAGGATATGCACATTAAAAGACAATGATTTCTTTTGAAATTTCTTCCAGTATTGTATCATTAACTTTAAAATTAAGCTATAATTGCATCATTTAATTTTGTTAGTATAGCAATTTAATTTATATTTAAAAGTTTTGTATAATTGTTTATATTGCAATTCATAAGATTGACTGAAAGATTCCATAGTGTATTAGAGAAACTGGCACAGGGTCCCATAATGCTGTGAATACAAGTTTAAGACAAATAAAGAAATGATAATATTGGAGAATTAAAAAGGATATGCACATTAAAAGACAATTTATTTCTTTTAAAATTTGCTTTCAGCATGGTATCATTAACTTTAAAATTAAGCTATATCTGCATTATTTATTCTTGTTAGTATAGCAATTTAATTTATATTTCAAAGTTTTGTGTAATTGTTTATATTGCAATTCATAAGATTGACTGAAAAAGTCCATAAATTAGAGAAACTTGCACAGGGTCCCATACTGCCGTGAATACAAGTTTAAGAAACAAAGGAAATGATACTATAAGTGTCATAATTATATGAAATTATAATCAAAAGGTGATACTGTAAATCCATCAAAGATTTGTCTTCATTAAATGCCATAACCTTAGGATTGAAGTATTAACCTGAATTATAACTTTTTTGTTTTACAATTTCATTCATATCTATCAATTGTTGCAGTCATTTTTTATTGCAATTTCTAATGTTTATTGAAAAACCTTATAGTGTATTAGAGAAACTTATGCAGGACCCCATAGAGCTCTGAATACAAGTTTAACATTCACAAAGAAAATGATTCTATTGGTCAAGAAAATATAATATTCTAATCAAAAAGTGATATTTCATTGACAATTTGTCTTTCTCAAAAACCACAAAGTTTAGATTGAAGCTTACCCTGAATCATATAATATTGTTATTTTCATTTAATTCATATTAAAAGGTTATTGTAATTCTTTTTTACATACAATTTCTAATGTTCATTAAAAGACCTAATAGTGTATTAGAGAAACTTCCACAGGGCCATATAGTGCCCTGAATACAAATTTAATATACACAAATGAAATGATAATATTGGTAAAATAAAAAAGAATATGAACATTAAAGACAATGATTTCTTCTAAAATTTGCTTTCAGCATTATATCATTACCTTTATTGAGCTTTATCTGGATCATATAATCTTGTTAATATTGCAATTTAATTCATATTTCAAAGTTTGTGTCTAATTGCAATATTGCAATTTATAGTGCAATTCAAAATATTGACTGCAAGACCCCATAGTGTATTAGGAAAAATTACACAGGGACCCATAGTGCCCTGAATACAACTTTAAGATACACAAAGGAAATGCTACTAAAAGTCAAGAAATATATGAAATTCTCATCAAAAGGAGATAATTCTATCGAAAATTTGTCTTCATCAAGTAGCATAGCCTTGGGATTTAAGCTTTAAACTGAATGATACAATTTTGTTAATGCAATTTGATTCATGTTGATAAGATTAATGAAGTTCTTTTTATTGGAATTTGTAATATTCATTGAAGACCCACAGTGCATTAGAGAAACTTACACAGGACCCCAGAGTGCTATGAATGCAAGTTTAACATACACAAAGGAAATTATACTATTGGTGAAGAAAGTATAATATTCTAATCAAAAGGTGATATTAGCATTGACAATTTGACTTTATCAAAAATAAGCTTACCCTAAATCGTATAATCTTGTTGTTATTTGATTCATGTTTAAAAGATTATTGTATTTCTTTTGATTGTAATTTGTAATGTTCAAGGAAATGTATAGTACCGTAATACATTCAGAAGTGAACGCGGCCGTGCTGATAACGTCAGTTTCGGTTTTCAATTTTCTTATTGAATTCGAGAAATCTGTGATGTTATCGATCACACACCTGCCGGACCAAACATAGGGGTTTACATGTGTTATCGAAAACATCACAGATTTTTGCAATTGATATGAAAATTGAAAAACGGAAGTGACGTTATCAGCACGGCAGCGTTCACTTCTGAATGTATTTATGGGACTATACCTTTCCTTTCATTGAAAAACATCATAGTGTATTAAATACTGAAAGCTATTTACATGTCTCTCTATGTCTGATATAGATCAAAATTAGAAAAAAACAATTGATAACAAGAGAATAATTTGAGCTGAAATAAAGTGTAGACAAATAGTACTATAACTTGACAATATACCAACTTTAAACATTCTAAAACTAACTTCCTATTAAACTAAAATTTCTGAAAGGAAACTTTCAAGTGAAAAACAACAATACTAGCACAATGTCTTTGTGCATTCCATCAGTGCAAAGAACAAAAACACAGACACTAAATAAGATCAATCATATATGCCAGTGTAAATTTGTGTACTGAGAAATGGTATTTATATCATGACAGTGTAGCATTTAACTATAACTCTATTCCATACAATTAAATGAAGAAAACAGTTTGAAAAATAAAAACTGAGGACCCTGTAATGCATTACTTCAACTTGTATAGTCATACACAAAATGAGGACCCCATAGTGCAATCTCTCAAGGCCCTGTAGTGTGCTCTCCAGACTTGTATGAGGACCCCGTAGTGCAGGACCCCATAGTGCTAGATCCATGGGTGTGTGTGTGTGTGTGTGCGTGTGGGTGTGTGTGTGTGTGTGAGTGTGTGTGTGTGAGTGTGGGTGTGTATGTGTGAGTGTGTATGTATGTGCGTGTGTTGTGTAAGAATTATGTTTGTGTTGTTTATCACTCAAAAACTGTAGTAAACACAAAAACCAAAAGTGATGGACGGGTATCCCTGGCTCAAGACTTATTGTCTGCAAGGTTTTGGGTACAAAGTCACAGGTCAAACGAACAACTTCTTGGTGATGGCTTTTTTTGGAAGGAAATACTTGGTGTCTTTATAAATTGCATATGTGGGTAGGGTTTAACATTCTAACAAAATTTAAAAGAAATTGGAGGTCAAAAGTCAAAGGTCATGAATCAGAGGCCAATAAAGTCTTTTTATGCAATATTTTGCGCCATTTTCAACTCAAAATTTACAAGCCCTATACCAACCTTATGTTGTACCATGATACATTGGTACATGAATTTGTGTCCACTAGATTCTGGGGTAAAAGGTCAAAGGTCACATAACTATTTAACACTTTTCACCATTTTCCCCTATAGTTATGGAATGGTAAGTGTGACGTGAGCATGAATGGTGTCAGACAGTAGAGTACGGTATATATGAACAATATCAAAAGTTGTTTCAGTGATTAGGTTCAAGGGTCAGAGGTCAGAGGTGAAATATGTGACTTTTGGCGGTAATTATGTACTAATTTGTACAATTTGTGTGCCACTTTAAATTCCGAAAGTGCAAGACCTATACCAATCCTATATTTGTATCACAGGGTACAAGAACTTGTATCCCGTTAACTGTGGGGTCATAGGTCAAATGTCACAGAGCTAGTGACCTCTTTTAACCATTTCCCCACAGTTATTGTTATTAGTTTTTTTCCCATTATGATGTATGCTTAATGTGATGAGATCAGGTTAGTATCATTAGTTTTATTTTTTACTTTGATGATACTGTATGATGGGGCACTTTGGGAAACTTGTCCATTAAAACAAAATGCCGACCAAACATCGCTGTCCCTCCCCCAATGCCCCCCTTCCCCATGATGCCCCTGGACATCGCTGTCCCTCCCCCAATGCCCCTGGACATCGCTGTCCCTCCCCCAATGCCCCTGAACATCGCTGTCCCTCCCCAATGCCCCTGAACATCGCTGCCCCTTCCCCAATGCCCCTGAACATCGCTGTCTCTCCCCCTCAATGCCCATTTCATCCATATCACCATCTTTTCATCCATATCACCATCTATGGATACAAGTGTTATTTGATACAGATGTAAATACATTTGTGCCATACATGTTCAATATGTTGTGATTTCGTTCTTATATAGTATTAAGTAATATATTTTTGATTTTAAAGGCATGTAAATTAGTAGCAAAATATATCTCAGTGACAATTTTCTAACTGATTGTATTTGATCTGAGGATAATGGATGATGGTATTCTGAGGGTAAGGGTGAAGGTTGTTTTTAGCTGAATATTAGAGTTGATGGTATTGTGAGCTCAAGATACGGAATGATGGTGTTCCGAGGATAGAGTAGGATGGTGTCTTTAGCTAAATGGTTGTGATGATATGAGCTGGGGATAATGGATGATGGTATATCGCGGGTTGAGTACGATAGTGATTTCAGCAAACTGTAAAAGGTGGCGATTCTATCAGTTGAGGATAATGGATGATGGTATTCTGATGGATTAATTTGATTAATATGTTATCAAAATGAATAATCGCATCATTTTGCTGTTGAATTGATCTTTCATTGATGATATAAATGCAGCCAGATTGATGATTTTAAGTGGTGTTGGTATTCAGTAGGTATTATGGGTACAGCTGACAAGTTTTCATGCTACGTTACGGCAATCGTGAATAAAAGTTGAATTAAACCTGAGCCGATACCATTTTTCTGCAATGTTTTATACACAGAAATGTATCAAGATTATAATTTACCAGTGAAAGCTTTTCACTTGTGTCAAAGGAAATTTTGTAAATCTTTTTTCCCCCAAAAAGATGTGATTACGCCACTACGCCAGTTTCCCAATTTAAAATCAGTATCATGCCGATTTGGGTGGAGATAATTCTGATATCTAGTCGATTCAGATAGGATTCCCATTAAGGCTCTGATATAAATAGTACCAGGGCCATAATGCACCAGGTAATAGAGGAACATGCCCACTTTTCAGCATAATTTAAAAATTCAGTACATTTTTTTGGGAAAATGTGCCTCTTTCCCCTTTTATGAAACCCCCCCAACTTTTCCCACCCCCCTCCCCCTTCCCCACACACACATACACACTTTTCGGATAAGAATTACGGCCCTGGATAGTACATCTCTGACTCTCTTTATTAGAAATAAGTCGTTATCAATTTATATCGGCGTCCCCCACTTTTATAAACATTGTCATCAAACTGTTAATGTTCACGGTTCCCCAACCCCCAACTTGTTGGAGGTTGGCTACATCATATCCGCTAGTATCCGACATTTCACATTCTTGCCAGACTATGATTGGTGACCCGACACTCATGCATGGCAGCTTGTGCCGAGTTAGGAGGACATGGTTTTGATATCCAGCTCAGTAATGGGGTCCTGGGGCATAATTAAGATATATCTCTGATTTAGCAGTTTAAACAGTACAGTATGGCCGTACGGGACCATTTTACTCAGTGTGCGCGTAACGGCATGAAGCTTTCTTTTTTCACCTTTAAAGCCCCAAAATTATGTAAGATAAAACCCTACGACCAACAATTTAAATAGTGAAAAATAGAAAACTCTTACGAGATTTTCACTGGGCATGGATGACAGGGAGAAGGGGGAGGGGGGGATGGGGGGAGTGGAGAGAGGCCCTTAGGCTCATGTACTAATGTAGCGTATGTGTAACGGCGTAGGATCCCGTGGTCTGTTTAATGGCTCTAGCGTGATCCACGGGCGAAGCCCTTGTTGTGCTAAACATGAAGCACCATGAAGCTTTTGTTCACATTTGATGCCCCAAAGCTGTTTAAAATGAAACACAACATCATTCGATGAAAAGAAGAAAACTCTGAAGTATCAATCTAGGAGAATAAGGTTAACCTGGCCCGTGAACATTTTTAGGCAAAAAGAAAATTCTCCTGAAATTGAGATAATGCGGGCGCAATAGTGGGGTCTAGTGGCGAAGCACAGTTAAGGTACCAAGGGGAGGTCCCAGTATGCGCTGAAGATTTCTTATTTTTGGTGCCCGGAAATGCAAAATGGCTGAAAATCAAGACACATCAGTGGCAACAGTTTTTAAACAGGTTCAAGCAAAATATTACTGGACAAGTATTATAATAACTATATATTATAATAACTGTGAAAACTATGTTGTCCCAAAAGCATGAAAAGACAAGAAAAATATTTACCTGCACATTATGCTTATAGTTTCCGGCAATTTTGCGAACCGCAAATTAACTTGGTAAAATGTTTGCAAAGAAAGGAATCTTCATTAGGTCAAAACAATCTTTTCCTTCTTGAAAATGGTGAACCATTAAAGGCAAAAAATGCATCAGCAGAACTATGGGCGAGATTTGAAAGTGTGGGATAAAGCACACACGAAAATTGTCTAAAGAAAGTACGGGGGAAAAAGGTAAATCATGAAATCATACCAAGATACAAAAAAAACAAAAAAACACCATACTACTGTAGGAAAGAAATGGATCTAAATTGGGAGAAAATGCTCCCCCTATACACCGAACACACGGCACGGGCCCTAATCCCGCCTATCATCAAAACTGATTTAGCTCATCTTGGATCCTTGTGAACATTAAACCAGTCCCAGTCCGCCCCGTCATTCGAGATCAGGATTTAAAATGTTTGGGAGGGGTTTCTTTCATATATGAACGTTCCTTTTGACCAACCCGAGAATCAGCATCATGTTAGGTTGTGTAGACCTGATTCTGATATCAAGCTGGATAGCCAATTTGCCGGGTAAGAATCCCCATACATGCCATAAAGCCCATAGATCTCTTGTATTTTCGACCATATAAATTAATGGCAGTTTCAATTGATATGGAGAGATCCTGACTCCCCCTCCCCATTTTCAGTAATAACGTTACTAAGGTCCCTCGGATCCCCCACTTTTGACATAAACAATTAAGATTTCATTTTTGGAAGCTGGCTACGCCACTGCATATTATACATTTCACGTTCCTGTACGATTAGGATTGGTGACCCGAGAATCATATCAACTTGTCAGCAACATGCCGAGTTGGGTGGACATGACTGTTATTGCCAACTCGCACTTAAATAAAAGATATATCTCTAATTGAAAGAATGCATCATGCCCGACTATGCCCGACTAAGATCGGTGCCCAAGACACAAGTTGTTAACATGCCGAAAGAAAAGGACATGACTCCTAGTTCTGACCCAGTTGAATATGATTCCCTGCCCGACTTAGATTGATGTCCGAAAGGAGGCGGCCGACCCAGCCCCACCTCTTTGGCCATGACAGTATGACATTTTGCATCTGTGCCCGACTAAGGTCAGTGCTGAATGATGTTGTCACCATCATGCCGAGTCGGGAAGCATGATTATTATAAAGCCGAGATGGGCATGACTAAGATATATCTCTGATTTGAACAGTACATTCCGACATTGTACCCAATTATCTGACCAACTAAGATCGTGCTCACTGCCCGAGTGTGATGTTGTCAGCATAAGGTAAATCTGAAGAAATATGTATTATTTAATTAGTACAGCGGACATGCCCCAGCTCTGCCAGACATTTATTGGTGTCCCCCAACTTTCCCCGATTCCTCCCCGCCTTTTATGGACATGAAAATAACATAATAATTATGATATTTTCCAAAACATTTTCACAAATATTTTGTCTTTTTGCGAAAAAACAAAACAGAAATATTACAATATCAATTTTCCTATCGTTTCGCTGATTTTTTTTTTTTTTTCGTTGAAAATATTATAGCTTGAGCTAAATCCATCCGAGACATATTAGGTTCAAAGTGCTGGTGCTTATTCCCGGCTTCCATGACGCAATCGTATGAGAGTACATGACTCCCACTAGACGGGACGCCAGTCCATCGCAGATTAATTCCCCAGCAGAACTGGTACTTATTTGTCACATTTGGGTGTAACGAAGCAAGTAGAGTAAAGTGTCTTGCTCAAGGACACAATGTAGTGCTAACGACGGGAATCGAACCCGGTACCTCTGTAATGCGATCAAGCATTGCTCCTTAACCACTGAGCCACTGTACCTCTTAAAATCCCACACCCCTTAGGCTATGCCCCTGGCCCCTCCTCACACCCACGGGGAAAATTCGAATAAACAACATAGTTTAAATAGACCTATGTCTGTATGTTCAGATGTTTGTTACGTCGAACTTACATGTCTCTTCAGTCATTTGATAACGCGGCCCTAAAGCATCCCAGTCGCCCTTGAATATACCTAGGGTCATTAGCCCCCTAGGCCTCCTACATCCATGGGCTTAACCAGACTTCGAGCGCAAGGAGGCTGTAAAGACAAATTTTACCGACGAAAATTTGCGATATAAAAACGATATACATGTGTCTACAATAACACAATATAGAACAATTGGGAACAGACCCCACCCCCAACCCCATCCCTCACAAACAGCGGCATCGCCGGGTATTTGGGCTTGTGGGCACAATTTTTATTTATCTATAAACGATATACAATGTCTACAATCACACAGTGTAGAACAATTTGAAACAGACCCCGTACCAGTGGAATCGCCAGACACTTTGGCTTGGGAGCACATTCAAGTACCAAATACGGAACTGCCAAACAGCAGGTGCCCGCTTAAGGTGCCCTAGTGACGTCCAGGGTCGAAACTTTGATAAGGACCAAGGGGCGAAGCCCCGGAAGCTCTGAATTTTCCTGTTTTTATTGCCACAAATGGCTGAAAATCAACAAACAGTTCGAAAATTTAATTGATGAAAAGACAACTGTTTTAAATTCTGTTGTTAAAATCTAGGATCATTTTTTTAACAGGTAGAAGAGAAGTTTCCCCTCAGAAGAAAACGAACAAAATTGGGGTTCATGTGCGAATGGTAAATTTCAGTGATATTAAGAAGACAAATATAAATTTGAATGTTAAAATCCACTTAGACAATCCTTATAAGAGTTCCCAGACATGTAGTGGAGTACATTTTTCTTGAGTACGAGTACAAGGGCCTGAGTACGGGTACGAGTCCCAAAGCCATGAATATGAGTACGAATACGCGCGAGTACAAGAATACGAGTACGGTTACGAGTACGATTACAACTATAATATAGATAAAGAAAACAAATTGTGTTGGATAAATGAGAGGAACCTTTCTTTAGCTATCTATACATGTGTGTGTGGCAACTTTGCTTAAAAGAGGTAGAATGATGCATAAAATAGTTTCATGGTTCCATAGGTAGCACCATGGTTCCCGAGTTATGCCCGCTTAGTTCCCGAGATATGCTCAATTAAAGTTTCACACTTTTCCATAATATGAATATACTTGAAAATGGCCAACGCAAAATATGTACATAATTCTTTGAAATTAGTTCCTGAATTCAGTCTTTCAATAAGCTAGATATTTACGGGGTGTTGAAAATTTAAGAGCTATCTGCTTTCTTTACTGTGACAGAAAATCAACAAACAATAGATTAACATAAATAATTAGTCGGACATTTTTCTCAAATGTTGTTCAGAATTTGCTTCACCACTTCAAACAATCGCGATAGAAAACAAAGTTTTCACGAAAGAAAATACTAAGCAAATATACAACATGTGCAAATTGGTGGCTGAGATTTAAAAAGACTATAAATAGTCGATGTTTAACCCATTTTTGTTGAAACTCTTTGCTATTTTCATGATTTTTGATTAATCTAAAATGTTTTTTTTATATAACATTGCAACTATACACGCCCATATTCAACTTCTAAAGGCCATCTATCGTGATTAACATGTGTCGGCGTGCATCTTATTCCAAAACGATTATGAGTGTCTTATCAATCTAAGTGCACATTTAACAATTGTGTTTCGACTAATCAAAACACAGGAATTTAAATATATTTACCCCCGCGTTATAGAAACGATAACTGGCCTTTAAGGTACACATGTTGTAGATAATAATCTTATGGGCATTAATTTGCTTCTGAAAAACAGAAAATAATACATGACCAAAATGATATTGGGTCATTATCAGTCCATTCAACGCTCCCGATCAGGAGATCTTCCGATTGGGAGATCGAATATGCGCAGTGACCATAATTTAAATTGTTGCCAATAAATTCAGCCGTTTGTCAAATTCTGTAGTTCTAAAGTTGTATACTTTGGAAATATACTTTGGAAATGATATTGTGAATTAATATTTCTGAATAATTTGAGCTTTTGCTTCTTCAAAAATATTGAAAATAATTTTGAAAGATTACGCTAAAATTTCCTGGTGAAAATAATTTTGCGCTGGTGAAAATAAAGAAAATAAAACGTTCTGTTACACAAATAAATTTGAATATTTCGCATGCATTTTGTACATAGACCTATTTTACCTTTATGTATTTCTTTAAGTAGATTTGAATTCCAAATGATGCATTGTGGGTTATAAGGACAATAAGTCTCTCGATTGGGAGTCCCGATCGGGAGCGTGGATTGGACTGGTTTATATTACCAAAAACGCGTAAAGTGTGAAATAAATTAGGATTTTGAGGTGGTTTGATAGTTAAATCTGGTTTATTTAGTTTTTAATTTACAATTTTGTAAATCTCCAGAACTTTTTTAAAGTTTTAAAATGGCAGCCACTGTTTTTTCTTTTTCTTTTCTGATAGATATTGTATATCTTCGGTGCAGAACCATAAATACATCTGTGTGTCAAAATACTGACCTATATAACTGCAATTTACAATGGCTTTATTGGGTGGAACGTGAGCAAAAGAAGAGCAAGATCGATCGCTCCCGATATGGCTCATCAAAGTTTGAGGATTATCATTACGTGGAATAGATCTGAGAGGACTACTCGCAATTTGTATTTATTAATCCTTTTTTTCTTTTCAGTTAAATAAATGTTTGTCACCGAAAACTATCTGAGGTCGATTTCTTCTACAAGATTTATTGACCGTGTGGTAAAACTCAAAATTCTTGGACCATAATTTGTTGTAACCCAACGACTGTTCGAAGAATTACAAAAGACAATGACAAACTGGATTTACATTAAATATATAATATCCTCGCCCAGTCATGCTTCATAAATTTTATCATGATCGATTGTGATCTCTATTTTTATCAGTGTCTGAATGTCCTTTTTCATCAAATTAAAAATTAAGTAAGGTTGCGTAGGGAAATAGTTTTCAGTCATTTTTTGTCGTTTGTGAAATCTTATTGAGGGATTAAGTTTGATCAAAGTCCTCGTATCTCTGTAACAATTTGGGAAGTGGGTATTACGTCATCAAGGGGTTAATAGGCCCAAGGAGTTAGTCCAAATGATGGTGTTATATGAAAATTCGAATAGTATTATGTAGAAATATTGACAGCATGATTTGATACCCATACATACCTGCATACTTGAATTTCTTTTTGAGTTTTCGGTAAAATATTTTAATCAAAATTATTTCGATCTTAATCTCACAAAATTCTCGTTTCTGCCTTCATCAATTCTAGAGAAACGTCTCTTTTTAAAAGGTATTGTATATTTTGCTAGAGTTAAATGTCACCACTTTCATCATCGCTCGAAATATTACGCTAAAAAATTGTCAAACCATCCGTTTTCTATCCTTTTGAAAGTTAACTTTGATATAAAATTCTAAAAGAGTAAAGTTATACAAAAAATAAATTAAGTAGGTTTGAGGATAGCAACAATTAAAAAATTAAAGCTCGAAAGCTAAGAATATTTGATAGTAAGGTTTTATTAAGCCTTCTTATATGCTTTGTGCTAATCAAATGGACTCATGCATTTTTTTCTTTCATCCAGTCTTCTAAGTCCCAATGTCAACCTAGACAGATAGATAGGTAAAATTGCAGTTCAGAAAGAAGACTTGAAAGTTAAGGGGGCACTTCACTGACATATTAGAGCAGCAAATATTTGTTACCCTTGTTTCGTGGAGGGCTACAACATCTATACGACTAAATTTTATATCTCGTAGTCATAAACATAAAACATAAAATATAAAATACTTTGGGCTCTAAGACAAAACAGGTCAATAAATATTTGAAAAATTCACCAGAAACATGTATTCATTTTGTGTCTAGTCAACTTTAAGTCAACATTTTTTTCATTTTCTCAGGTCTTTTTTTTTTTATAACATCAATGGCGGAGAGTTGTTTGTATTAGAGTACTCAACAGCTAGAAAGCTCGTCATAATACCGTCCTATAATTTATTGCCTACCTTTATGTTTTTACTCAACCTGAAATGTATAATAAAAGCTACCCAAATGTATGAAAAACATTTTTTTGTTATATTATTGTATTTGATAGCAGTAAATGTATAGTTAGGCTTGTGGAATTTAGTTCATAAGGTTTAAGTTCCTACAATTACCAGTTTGGACCATTTATGTTGCATTTCCGACCAAAGAACCAGGGTTCAGATCATGGCGTCCGAATCGAATTTCTAATGCAGAGAACGAGGACTTTCCGTCAACTGGAGCGTGAAATATGCCAGTGTCTGGTTTTCCAAGTTTCCAATCTTACGTTGCAAACAAATAAAACATTGAGTTTACGTCACTTTGAGCGAAAGAATTTCAATTCAATGAAGCACCAAATTTCCGGTGTTATACTCGACGGAAAATCCATGTTTCTTGTCCACCAACTTTACGTCCTTACGTTGTAAACACGTTAAACATGGAGATTACGTAACCCGGAACACGGCGTTTACGCCGCCAGCAACCGGCATTTAAGTTGCATTAAATTATATTTTTACGGTGTAAACACGTTAAACAGGGAGCTTACATTATCCAGAGCACGGCGTTTTCGTCACCAGGGTTGAGGCATTTAAGTCGTAGTAAATTACATTTTACGTTGTAAACACGTTAAACATGTGAGTTTACGTCACCTAGACACGGCGTTTACGTCGCCGGGAATGGGGCATTTCAGTTGCATTAAATTACATGTTTACGCTGTAAAATACGTTAAACATGGAGTTTAAGTCACCCGGAGTCCGGCGTTTCCGTCGACCGGAGCGAGGCACTTAAATTGCCTTAAAACATTACGGAAAACATGGTCACGGAACACGAATATAAGTCGTGTTTAAACAGTCGGTTCCGTTCAGTTTTAGTGATGTTTAGGCCAGCGTATTCGTTAATTTTGTTGCCGTGAGACGGAGGCAATTTATTCATTTTCGGAAATTTCCTTCACTTTTTGGGAATGTTACCGTTACCAAAAAATTCATAAAATTTCACTCAATTTTCTAACAATTTTACCAAACTTTATGACATTTTTTCCCAAAATTTTATGACAATTTTACCAAAATCTATGACAACTTCACCATATTTTTTTTCAATTTACCAAAATTTATAACAAGTTTACCAAAACTTCTGACAATTTTACCATATTTTCTTTTAATGGTACTATATTTTAAGTGTAGATCAAATAAAATTAAAGCACTAGATAATTATTAAAAATGCAGTCACAGCGCATCAAGGAAAAGAAATTGGCCGCTGAACCATACGCTAAAAGAGATTGGTCGCTGAACCACACGCTAAAAGAGATTGACCGCTGAACCACACGCTAAAAGAGATTGGCCGCTGAACCACACGCTAAAAGAGATTGGCCGCTGAACCACACGCTAAAAGAGATTGGCCGCTGAACCACACGCTAAAAGAGATTGGCCGCTGAACTACACGCTTCTACAAAATTTATATACAGAAAAGAAAAAGAAAAATTTACGTATTGCAAAACAGATGGAACAGCATTTTCCAGCGTTGACCTTCGTATACATATGAGGACTTAAACCTTTTTGCCAAGCAGATAAATTGCAATGGTTAACAAAACGTTGTTTAACTGGCTTAGTGAGGTTTACTGCTGGGAGGGGGAGGGGGTGAAGTGACAGCTAAACCACACACATCTAAACATTTTCTTCTGTAGAAAACAAATCGTTCAGATGCAAGTCGGCTGAAACTTTCTTCATTTTCGAGATATGTTACCAATTCGAATAAAACAAATACCGAAAATGACAATTTCACCAAACTTTCTGACAATTTTACCAAAATTCATACCTTTCCATCAAATTTTTGTTCAATTTGACAATATTTTCTTTCAATTTAACCTTTTGATCAGTTTTATTAGATTTTTTTTTTTTATTTTGCCATATTGTTTTCAGGAAAAGAGATTGGCAACTCAACCACACGCAACTTGAATTTAGATTATGAGAAGAAATCATTCGGATGCAATTCGGGTAAAAATGTATTTCCTTGTATTAGCCTTCAAATAAGTTTGTGAACTCAGACCTGTTAACGGAGGGCTTCAAATAAATTCTCAATAAGAATTGCAAAAAATGGTCAGATTCATCAAAAAGGTATCTGTTTTCATATTAATATAAGAACTTAAAATGTTGATTCTCTTGTTTTAAAACTTTGACCTATTGATAGTGACTATTGATAGTGCGCGATTTTCATTTCTGTTAAATAAAACGGTATAGGTATATTTTGGTACATCAGTACCAAAAAGGAGTAGAGTAAAAACAAAATTACGACACATTTTCCAAGCCCCCTCCCCCCTCAACCCCTTCCCTTCCCCCCGCCCCGCACACACACACACACCATCTCACCGCTCCCACCAACTGCTCTCCCTAAGTAAGACATCGGCACCAGAAAATTATCAAAGTAAGAGGCAAACATCATTAAATATTTTTAATTTTTACTGGAAAGTAAATTAGAGTTCACAAAAAATAGGGGACCAAACTTGGAATGCAATAAACTTGCGAGGGCCATGATCCGTCTGTCCGTAGTATCCCCAACCCCTCCAACGCCACTGTGGGAAGCTCATTGGGCTACATTGTTGCGTCTGAACAGTTGATGAAAGAAAATAAGATATCACTCAGTGACGAACGCTTTAAAGAAATAATACCGTGGATTTGATTCCGTTTAGGAGTTGCTTTCTAAGTATTTAAGCAGTGTGTTAAATTGGTGATCAAGCTGTGTAAAGTGTGATTCAACTATTTGTGTGTCTCTGTAAAATGCAATTTTGTTTACTTTTTCATTTCGAGTATAAGGTGCATGGGTAGATGAACAAAACATATTTCCAATATACCAATGTTTTTCAAAAACACATGAATACTTCCTGGATCTTAAATAATGACGTCACACTGCAAGGTCACTTTTCAACACACTAATGAAATATTTGAAATTCAATAACCCCTAAAGCCTGTGAATAAGATAAAACATGTTTTTTCTTCTCCAATTTGTTTCTTAAATAGTCGTCTATCATATAACTGAAAATGAAAGTTTATTGATATATTCATTCGCTAATACACTCCGACCTACTTCTACCATTTTCTGACCATTCTGGTTTTATTTTCGCAAAAATCATCCCGATCGGAAAATCATTCGATCTAGCTAATCGGGTTTTTCGATGGCATGGCCTTAAAGCATACGAGCGATCCCCAACAACAAAGCTGCTTCCATATTTGTTAAGCGTGAAGTTTGACAAAAAAAGAGGGAACTAATGTTGGCAACCCTTATCCCCTTAACCCCCTTTACCCATCCAAAAATACAAAAAAAATAAAAAATTAATAATAAAGTAAGGCAAAACAAGTTTAGAAATGTTACTAAAAGGTTGAGATTCTGAGGTGATATCTCATTTGATCTTTATTAGTATTTTTAATCCACTGAACAGCATTCAGTTGTTTGGTGGTTACTATTAGTTTCGTTACATATTTTGGAAAATTTTCGCTTGGTTACCTTAAAATCCAAGAGGTCTTTTCAACAAACCTATGTAATGTCGTTAGTATATAAAATAAAATAAATAATTACAACAGATATGGGGCCGTATTGCTTTTTTTTACATTTGCAACAACTTTATCATGATCACTTGCTCAGCCAGGACTCGGAAAGCGGTAGGATTTCTCCAATATGGGTAGTCTATCTAGCCTCCCCGACTGATGGATAAAATTCCAAGAAATATGTAACTTACATGTACATACAAAGTTTACTTATCACTTCCCAACAGCTTCAAAACAATTTGCCAGTCGAAGGGGTGGGAGGGTGAGAAAGGATGGATCAATCCTCACATCAAAAATGGTTAAATTGTGATATGTATCTAATTGCTTTGCTCTTGAAAAAATATGATATTTCGGATGGGAGAAAATTGGAATTAATGCATTCAGTATTTTACCCGAAATTCCAATAATGTAAAAAATAGTGAATAATTTTAAATTGTTGCATGAATTGATATGTTTTCCAACTTGCATATTTTAAAGGTGAAAGACCGTCAAAAAAGACAATTTTATAAGAAAATGTTTACAAAAAATTGTTCCTGACCGGAACAGTATATTGAAGTGTTTTCGTAAAAGTTCAATTGGATATTTTCACTGCTCTATCAAGATGAACAGCCACGAAATACAAATTCTTATGTCAGGATATCTCTTAGAATGTAGATAGGGTCCTTTTTTCCGTTTTTTAATAATACTCATTCATATATTAATATTTTTGGCAATGATTAATATATTATAATCAAATGAATATTATATTTATGTAACATCGGTTAGATGTTTATGTAACTGATGTTAGAATAAATAGTTATATATGTTACATACACGTACACGGAAAGAGAAAGTTATTAGTAAGTAGATTATGACAAACAACAAAATTGTTAATGATACCATATTTTCTAAACAAAATCAAATTTCGAGAAAACAAAACATTACATCCTACATAAATTGTTCGAAATCTCTATTCGTGAAGGATATATCTAAACTGTATGGTTTATACACTATTTAAACTCATTCAAAAGAAATCAGTCCTGACCGGTGTTACTGACCAAAAAAAGAAAAGTATCGGAAGAATGCCAAAAGATAAAATCAAGATCAGTGACTTTGAAATTGAATCCGGCGTATTCAAAATTTAAGAGACTTCTTTCAATAAAGAAAATACAATATACTCTTAAAGTTAGCCTAATTAAATAACTTTTTTATGATATATATCGGTAAACACTTTAAGGCAAAGATTTTATGTCTGATAATTATTCCTTAAGCAGCACTTAACGAAAATTTAAATATCCACACAATGAATGAAGGCAGACAATTCTCGATGTAAGACAATAAAACACAATTAATTGTAAATTGCTGAAACCTCGAGAATAATATTGAAAACAGCTGCTTATATAGATAATTCGCAAGTTCTATTTGAAGAAATAATCATAGCAAGGAGTATTCCTCCGAATAATGTTTTATGTTTAGAAATGTTGTCACAATTTTCAAAATCGAGAAGATTTCATCAGCAGGTCAGTATGAGCCACTGTATAAGATCATCGTATATTTCTGGAACTGCGCCAATCAGTTAGTGAATCATTGTCTTATTGCACAATCTTCTTCATCCTCAGGAATGTTGTTGCTATGTTAAACAAAATCGCATGTAATACCGGAACATGGCATTTAAGTGTTTTCGTAAAAGTTTAATTTCCTTTCTCTAAATACAATCTTGGACAAAACTCGTTGAAACACTTAGTGAAAATATATGATGTTTTTCATGAAGCTACTTTTATATTGTAAATTATTCTACATTTATAAATCAGAAATGCTGGAAACTGTTTCCCTTGCCTCTTCAATCTCTACTCTTTCAATTGCAATTGATATTTCAGAATTTGAAGGACCATTTTAATAATTTCATTGACGCCGCCAGTGTCCCCCTCCCCTACATCAATAAATGAATTGTCCTTCCCTTCCCTTCCCTAATTTAATGTTGGCCGTTGTTACTATTCTTTCTGAAAATGACGTTAAGAAACAAAGAAATTCAACATTAAGAAATGGGAAAATATTAAAGAAACATGACACTATAACATATGTAGTTAACAAAAAGCTGAAGATTTCCAACCCATTTTGAACCCATGTTCCAATGATTTGAAATCCATCTTAGTATCCGCTATCCCACCGCGACGCTCGCAACATGGGATTGAAAAAATGTCATCTGTTCTATTAAAAAGGAGGAAGAATGATAGAGTTGCGAATTATGTGAAATCTTTATACAAATCAACACAAGTAAAGTCGTTTAATTAATCTATCTCTTAATTTTTCCGACTTTCAATATTATCATACAATTTATTTTTACCGATTACTGATTGTTTCAATCTTTTAATATAAGTACTAATTTGGCTTCGTTCAAATTCGAACGAATAAAGGCAGATAAAATGCTAGATGTCTAAAATGAAATTGTACATAATAGATGTACATTTACGTGTATCATGTTTGACTTTTATAGAAAAATATAGATATATTGGTTATCATGGGGTGTCATTCAAATGTGAAAGACAAAAGCTGTATACATAGCGTACTTATATTGTTTTTAATATGTGCTGACGGAATCATTTTGAAATTGATTTAAGCTGCTACGGTCATTGCCTGTCTTTTCTATTATTATTTTGTAAGAGTTTTTGAAAAGAACAAAATATGTGAAAAAGATGATCTCCGATTAATAACGCGAGAACCTTATTGAGTTACCAAAAAAAAATCCATGAAGTACTGTTCTGAACAATTTCAACTTAGATTAATGTCGCAACTCAAAGTTAGCATAAGTGTTTCATTATTGCCTATAAAGCGAAAAGAACATTTTTAACAAAATATCCTTGTATGTGAGAGTTGAAGCGAAAACAATTCTTAGTCTTAATAGTATTTTATAAACATTAAGTGTTTGCTGTATAGTATTGGATCATTTTTAGATTTTTGTAATTTTCCTTACTTTTTCAAATATAATTTTGTTACACATGAGACAAAATAATACGTCTCTGACAAGATTTTAAGATAATAAACAAAACGGTTGATTTTATTATGATCATGTTTATTGGCAAATTAAACTTTGATTTGGTGCGAATTGTTTTCTCGCGATTAGTCGGACAATAGCAAAATCGGTATTATTTTAGAGAAAGGTTCTTTTTTGTATTTAGCAGATACGAGATGTGCATCAGGAGCAATTATATACAATACTGTATGTATCACGCCATTAGTTTCTATCTCAAGTTGAAATGTTTAAAACACGTCTTAAAGAGACATCGTTATTCATGAAGGTAAGAAAAATAGGGCATAATAAGCAACTTTATATCTTATTACTGCTTTCATATAATGCATAACAGTGGTTATATTGTTAAAAAGAAGAGTCACTTTATCTTTTTGTTTTGTATATAAATTATTATTGCATTTTCCTTTTTCGCATACACAATGTCCATGAATACTTCTTAAGTGTATAATAATAACTTCGTACTTTAGAGGAAGTTCGGTATTTCCTTTATTAATACACTACAATTCTATACAATTTATTACAGTGCTTTAGGCCATCTGGCCTTGTCACAAAACATAAACGATAAATTGAATGGTGCATGATTGAGGTTCTTACAACAAACAATAATCAAAGAGAAAGAAACAAACGTCTTGCTTCCATTGCGTGTAAAATAAAGTGTGATGAATGCAAGTATAAGTATTTAGAACTAGCTGCTAATAAAGTATTACATTTTGTTCTAGTTGCAGTCTGAAAGAAATATTTTGGGATAAATTTACAGCGGATTTCAGAAAGGATGGACAAATTAGGAGAAAATGATATTCATCTCCAACTTCTTTCAAATTGCAAACCTGACAGAACCTCTGTTCATAGGTTATGTTACAATAACGGCCATCGTTGACTTCAGATTCAAGGCAAGCACATCTGATTTTGGAGACCAACGTTTTAAACTCAAAAACATTATTGAATAATAGGTATGACTCTGCATAACTTTCTGTTTTAAATTGTGCATAACAACGCAAAGAATTTCTAGATTTAATATCACTCAAGCAGTTTTGTCTATCTATATCAAAAACTCGCTGCTTAAAATGTTCATAGAAATGTGTAGTAATCCCTTCTCCCTGCCCTTCCCAAACATTACCAAACCCAGTTTTATACAAAATATTTTTGACACACAGTTATTATTTAATAATAATAAATTCGTACTTTAGAGAAGGTTCTGTATTTTCTGTATTAATAACGCTGCATAATGGATGAATGATGTTAATATTGTATGATTTACTTGTTGTAAATGTTAATCACATGAAATCATTTATTTTTTATCACGCATGATGTAATTCTTCGTGGAATAAGGTTGGTTTGATAATATTTGTTTGGGATGGACAACATATCTAAAAAAGTCATGAAATGAAATGGACAATTTAAGGTTTTCTCCACACAGCGCTACCTAATCCATATGATCAATAATGAAACCGATACAAACTGAAAAAGCCGTTGCCACGATTTTTAAAATATTCATGTGAGGTGACAGTTTGTTAATTTAATTTGTCGTTGTATTTTTCATATACAAATACGATTTTCATTTTGAACAGATATGAAGTTTTCCCAGCTTCGAAACGTAACTTTAAATGATATTTTGTGCAGTAAATCTTTTGAGAAAAGGGTATTATTCTAATCGCAATAAAGAGTGTTTAGATTTTTTTTAATGCGTTGCAAGTTATTCCATCTCTCAGCTTTGGCAAATATGAATATGATGTATTTTTGTAAACGCGTATTCATATCTGTGGCGTCCGGTTGACCAGCTGACGATAAATACACACTACTTTTGTATTTTTACCCTAAATTGTTTGGTCGTGCTGGATAATTAAGTACTTCATTCAGTATTAAGGTTATGTTGACTATTTACATCATTTTCTATCCTACAGAGAAAAAAACTGTACTTTTTTAACAAGGGGACTTGACCATTTTCGGAAATGAAGAACAATTATACCGAGGATATTATCTGGTATCATAACAATATGGAATTACCATCACTGTCCCTTGTTCTGTTTTAAGATTTCTTGCACTTAGGTTGACGGCAAATGCACTGCTTAATTTCTAAGCAGTTTGGTCGTGACGGATAATTAAATACTTAATTGAAAGTTGATGTCATAGGAATCCATTTATATATTAAAATCTGAGCTAAATAAAAGTAAGGAAACATTAAATTAACAGAAAATGATAATAACTTTTTATGATTTTAAGGAAATCACAAAAAAAAAGAAAATTCTTGATATATAGTTGAATGTTCTATTTACGCATTCGGAAATATTTGTCGAACAAAAAGTTACCAAACATAGTCATCACTTTAATAAATGTGTACTTTACCCTTTTGGCAGGTGGTGGTTTTATGCATTTCGATGAACCCTTTTTGTAATACGTAGATGGATTCAACTTCCACAATTATAAAAAAAATTGCGTAGAATTATATGCTCCGGTAGACTCTTTGTATGTCTTATAACCGAAAGATTTTATGTGACTTGACCAATTTTGGATAATCACTTTTATCACTTTTTTCTGATATCAAAATAATATGGATTACCACCAGTATGTCCTTTTTAATATATCTTGTACTGACGCGCATGCTGTTAGAGATTATCAAATTGTTAAGAGCATTTATCACTTAAACTCATATGGTGATATGTTAGGAGAAAGGTATACTATACTACATTGAGAATGTTAACTAACAATAAGAAGAATTGCGTGTGAGAATAATAAAAAAGCTCTTGTTTCAAAGCCCTCTTTTCTAAATGTTCCGTAAAACTACACCTGTGTTATGGACACCATTGGTAGAGTAAGGGTTAACAAGCTCTTTAGAAATACAACTTTCTAAGCCAGTATTTACAATATAATTAATACACCTGTTGTTTTAAAACAAACCATTGAAAAAACTTAATATTATCAGATTGGAATAGAGTCTTATGATATATTAAAGTATGAAAATCGTTTAAACAATCATCGATTATTTCGTGTTTCTAGTAATTCAAGACAATAATGAAACCAATATTTGTTGCTTGATGTATAATTATCTAACAAATAATTGAAAAAAAGCAGCTAAATATGACAAAGACTTACGTGTTGCTAAATAGTAAAGGCTCCTGGATGTGTAGCATGCAGTTTGTGTGGGGTTGATTAAAAGTAATAGTATCATCAACAATGCGAGAATGATTATATTCAATGTAAAAGAGTAATTCATTTATGTGTCAAAATCATTTTAAAACGGTACAGAGATTGCACATGGAACAAGAAGAAGTAATATAACTTGCTAAAGACTGGAAGTGAGAAACGGTCAAAACTGAGCAAGAAGATGCTATCTAAGAACATTTATCAAAATATGACACTGATATGACTTCCATAATAATTTAAGATTTCAAAAGTTTTGTCCTAATACCCGCGCTATCGATTTCTGATCTTATTGAAAAAGACTACATAAAATTCTTTTAAGCTGTAAGCAAGAAGACACAAAAGAGACGCTATATTTTCGTGCTCTGTCAATAAATAAACGAAGGTATACACCATTGAGCTAATATTCGAAATCCATGGCTAGGGTTGCCATGACTCTTTCAAAATATTGTAAATGGCATGAGTTTGAAATCTAATCTATTATCTGCGCAATGTTTATATGCAAATATATTCACGAAAATATCTTTTTTTATTTCACGTTCAATGGCGACTGACCTTAATGATATACGCTGTATTTTTCAAAAGATTGTTTTGATTATAATAATTTCGCTTGCTCTATTATTTTGCTGTATTACTTTATATGTACCAATAACTTTTACGACAAGATTGATTGAAGGATTAGTTCAGTAGGCAATCATGTCCAATTCAAATGAAAGAGAACTTTAAACGAAACAAAATGATAAAGAAGGCATTCAAAAATCTTGTTCCGTTAAGGAGATAATTAAGTTTAGTATCATTTGTGTAGAAACTACTGAAATCAGACTAGGTGTGATGTCATAGCCTCAGATTCCTACAAATCTTTATGTATTCTATCATATTTTGTCCTGCAAATTTCTGGCCCAAAAACCATGAGATATATCAACAAAAAGTAGTAAAATTGAATATAGGAAGGGTATTTATAAAGCACCACCTGAAGAAAGTTTGAGGGAAAATAATTTTAATAGCGAAAAGATTAAATTAAGTATCTTCGACATACATAATAACATACTTTAGATTTAACTCCTTCTCCTTAACGGAATAAGATATTTGAATGCTTTTTTCACCATTTTGCATCCTATGTAGTCGATAAGAAGATAAACTGTCGCTTCTTATTCCCATTCATTACCCAAAAGAACATTCAATATATATAGCTTTACCTTTGTATATAACCTGTCATTATCGTTTCGTTTTTCACATACACTTACAGTGATTTTGTACTTATCTTAAGCCCTCTTTAGTGTGGTAAATCACATGGACAGCGAAAATTACAGTCCCAAATTCGCAGTCTGCGGCTGATAGACACATATTATTTTAGAATATACTGACTTATTATAATTGAATTGTCCTACCATTAGCATTTAATCTCTTCACCCATTAGCGTTTGGTCTCTTGCAATTGGTATATTTTGCATTTCTCTTTTGCCTACAGTTTTTGTCTAGATCTACAATACATCTGCATATTTGTAGGTTTTATATAGATATGATATAAATGTATGATATTAATATGAGACAGATACCCTGATGATTGAACAAACCGATATCTCTGATTGGATGTTCATCTCATACTGTACATTTTGTAAGCAACAACCAAAGCCAAATGACATCGCACGTAGGCGACACACCTTGTGATGATGTATTGGTTTATTTTGTAGACAAACCACTTTTGCCTGGGGTATCGGAAATACAATTTGATCGTGGGTGGTGAGGGAGGGAGCGGGGGATAGATAAAAGAGCTGTCAGTATTCCCTCAGATAAAAGTCAAAATGGTAACAGTATATTTGACATCAGTTCTTTCTTTTTTGTTGGACTTCAATCTTACAAAATGTGTGCTTTGGAGTGTGCTTTCTTGCTGTTGGTGTCGTTCGTGTGTCTCGAGGCCGTGCCATCGAAAAGACCCGAGGGACCAAATCAGAATGACATGGAAAAGATTGACCTGATCGGAATGTCTTCGGAAGCGATACACCAAACTGAGATGATAAACCGGATCGGCCTGAAAATGATGAAGGTATAGGTCTGAACGTACGCATTCGTTATTGAGTGATATTTGACTTCCTGTCATCTGCATGTTAATGATTTTGTAGTCATTTAATTTAATTTCCACTTGAAAACATCGACCTTACAGTAATCCATACTTGGGAGAAATTGTCGTAAGATTGGTAGAAAATATGGTAAAATTGAAAACAAATTTGGTCAACTTGAAATAAATTTTGGGCCATTAAAACCCAACGGAACACCTGAAGGCTCGAACCCACGGAACCTGAAAGCTCGAACCTCTCCCACCTGAAGGCTTGTACCCCATCCTTCCCCTGATCCTTCCCTCCCCTCCCTTTTCTCCTCATCCCTGTATATATCGTTTTGCATATCTATGGAAAAATCGCTGGTTAAATCTGGGAATCTGGGATCTCCAGCATCTTAATCGTATGTTTAGCCAACTTTATGTTTGCAATATTCAAACATTGTAGGCTATCAGCAACGCAAAGCTAAGGCTAATATGATGTGGAATGTTACGATCATATTTATGAAATATTGTGATAAATATGTTGCAAAATGATTCAATATATTACTTTGTGCAATAGTGGGAAACTTTTGTTTGCAATACTCAGAAATATGTTTTAACAGCTTCTAATTTCAAAATGCATTTATATTATCAAAATGGACTGGAATAAAGCCTTCACATTACCAATGTATTTCTTTTTGGTACTTAATAACCTATGTACCAGAAAAACAAACAACAACATTGTTAGCTATTCTGGTACAGAGTTTTTGAAGTACCAAAAAAGGAGTATAATGGTAATGTGAAGGCTTTATTCCAGTCCATTTTGACAATAGAAATCCATTTTGAAAATAGAAGCTGTTTTTTGCAAAATGCTTAGATATGACTTCATATGTTAAATACTCAAAAACATTTTTGATTGAAATTGAATAAGCATTTCCTTACCTGTGGTCTAATAGCTAATCACCGTCATCCAAAACCACAATATTACGGTAGTATTTATCAGAAAATCATAAATTAATTGTACCGCCCAAGAAGACAAAACAGCGTGAATAAGCAATGCATAATATTGTATATATGCATTTTGTCATATTATTTTTTAAAGAAATTTATGTTTAATTGCGGTGAAAGTAAAATATGTCACACAACAGCGTCCTATTCAGCTAAATATTATGGACAAATGATTACAAAAGAATGTGTGTCTGATATCTACAAAGATTTACCTTTTGATAATGTATTTTATTTGTTTGTTCTAGTGAGAAGAAAAATGTGTAGCATCTGGATGTTAATACGAATAAATCATAGGTCATACCGTGAGAGATACCTCACTTACATATAAATTGAGATTTAAGCTTTTCTGAGAGATTTTGTCTTAAATTTTGCAAATCAATTATGCAACAAGAGGGCGCAACCTAAAATGTTGTTAAATGAAATAATAAATACTCCGGTATTCAATCTTTTTAAAAGGAAAAACGTTTATAGGCAAATAACACTTGGTACTGAACTCTACGAAAGATATTTTGTGAGCTTCTGACGTTGTAATTAACATTGATATACTTTGAAAACTATGATTTCCAATAATAAGATGTGCAACTTCGCCCCATATTGGGAATAATATTAGTATTAGCAGATTAGTATTAGTATTTTATAGTATCATTAGTATTAGACTAGCAGTATTAGCAGATTAGTATTAGTATTTTATAGTATTATTAGTATTATAATATTACTATTAGCAAATTAGTATTAATATTTTATAGTATTATTAGTATTAGAATAGCAGTATTAGCAGATTAGTATTAGTATTTTATAGTATTATTAGTATTATAATATTACTATTAGCAAATTAGTATTAATATTTTATAGTATTATTAGTATTTGAATATTAGTGTTAGCAGATTAGTATTAGTATTTTATGGTATTATTAGTATCAGAATATTTGTATTAGCAGATTAGTATTAGTATTCTATAGTATTATTAGTATTATAATATAAGTATTAGCAGATTATTATTATTATTTTATAGTATTATTAGTATTAGAATATTAGTATTAGCAGATTAGTAGTATTTTATCGTATTATTAGTAACAGGAATATTAGTATTTTGTAAGTGCCTAGAATACATTGTTTGTATCATTAGTGTATATTTTTATGTGTTGCTCCTGCAATTTCTTTTAAGATCATGATGATAAAACAAATACAAAAATAGGTCAATTCGGGCAAGGTTAGACTAGGATTAAAATCTTCGGTGATTTTCTTTTCAGATTTTGCGATGCAATTGTGAAGTAGAATTGCAAAACTACATTTTGTCACATGAAACCGCCCTCAAAAGGGTAATTTACGCTTAAATTCAACACGATATATTATAAATATAAATATGAATAAGAAGATTATTAAGATTACTTAAAGTAATTAAGAGTAAATAAAAGTGTTTAATTCAACTGTTGACAACTGTTGTGTTTCAATAGGTGTGTAATTGGTTGGCAAAGCCAATATCGAAGGTTTATTAGGATGAGATATATTGGGGTGTAATCTGAGTGTCAATTTGACCTATACTAACCTCTCAAGTGAGCATCAATATTACAAAATAGAATAGATCAATTGAGTAATAATCTGCAATATGTATTGAAGTTTTATATTCCAAATTTGGTAGCCGAAGCCGTGCGAAATAGGAACCAAACTGCTGAAATTCGTTAGATGTATAATTTGTTTACGGAAAAGCAATATGCATGACCGAAATGAATAACCACTGTCCAAAATGTTAAGAAAAAGATGATATTCATTCAAATTTTCTTATCAAATTATAATAATGCACATTGAAGTTAATACTAGTTACAGATTTTCATAAAATGTTTTTAAATTACTAATGGCTTGCTTCACGGAGTGAAGACCTATTTGTGTATGAAGCAAAGCAGTTTGAAACTAGAAAAAGTTTACTTACAGCTTCAAACTGCTACAAACTGACAAACTGTACTAACATTTGTAAAATATATTCACGTGTTGAAATAGTATTTTAATGCAAATGGCATCGACAAATTTAATTAAAAAGTTGTATCCAAACATTTAAGCTGCAGTGAGACACCTCTCTCTTAGTTCTTATTGCACACCATTGCTGTTTGACAGTCTGGTTCACGTTCCCAATCGAGTGATCTCCCAATCGGTAGATCTCCCAATCGGGAGATTTCGTGTCATTATAACCCACACTGCATCTTTCCAAATTCAAATTTCTCTAAAGAAATGCATAAAGGTAAAATAACTTTACGCCAAAGGTAGGAAAATGCATATGAAATAATCTAATTTTATTGGTGCAACAGAACGATACAATTATTTTCTCCATTTTTACCAGCACAAATTTGACTTTCACCAGGAAAATTTAAAGTTCTCATTAAAAATTCATTTCAATAATTTCTGAAAAGCAGACTTGAATATTGTAATCACCAGCAACAACTCAACTGTACAAAAGAGTTCCAGAATATAATTTTCAATATCATTTTCAAAATATACAACTTTAGAATAACGGAATTTGAAAAGCAAAGTAAATACTAACGGCTGAAATTTTGAACAGTTTAAATTATGATCACTGCCCATGTCTCGATCTCCCAGTTGGGAGATCTCCTGATCGGAGGCGTGGACCCGACTGTGGAAGAGGACTAATATGAGACATTTATAAACTAAACAATCAATTAAGTGTTAGATTATTTTTAGTGTCGTTTTTTTATAGACTAACGAGTAACTTCATTACCATACACAATCAATAAGCTGATAAGAGTAGTTATTTGGCAGTGGGTATGCAGTTGTCTGGCAGTGGGTATGCAAAGTCCTATTGTATCAGTCCTATTCGAACAGTCACATTCTAACCAGTGCAACATCAAACTATCTACTAAAATCAAATAGAGAACCAGTACTTTTTCTACTCTCTTTTGCTTTTAAGACAGGAAATGAATGAGAAGGTTGGCTCACAAAGGCTCCAGATTGGGGAGATAAGAAGAATTTGTAATATATCAAAGAGTCTGTCGAATTAGCGCCAACTTTAAAAATGAATTTGCATGTATTGACGCCAAGCATTACTATATGCAAATTATCATACGCATTTTAGTTGGTGCATATCTTTCAAATAAATGGAAGATTAAATATCGCTTATCTTTTAAATATACAAGAAAGTAATTGAGTCACCGTTGCACCAAGGAGGTATAGTCCCACTTTGGTTACATGTTGCAAGAAAATATCAAAATTATTAGGGTACTATGTTGTCGTTTTTATATATATTTTGCGCTGATTGCATTGTAATTCACTACCTTAATTATTTGGTTTATGCCATTTTTACAACAGGTGAACTTCTTAAAAAAGCGAAAAAATATATGTAAACTTTTCTCGCGAATGACCAAAGAGGACCATGTTCCACACTGGCCAAATCATTTCCACAGTGCATTAAATGCGTAAACACTCTGCATCAACCAGTTCGGTTTGTACCGGGGATTCAATAAGTCCCCCAATAGGGAGACTTAAGCATGCGCACTGAGCTTACAATGATATATGGAAGTCGCCATTTTTATTGTAAAGTTTAACTGATAGACGCTTATCAGTAGTTTTATTGAAGGTTTGTAACAACGTTTGCTATATTCATGTTCAATTTCGCAAAAGTAAAACAACTTCCTTACTATCACGCTGTTATTGCTAAATAATTATCACAAATACCCATAATTTCAGAAAACCTTGTTAAAGCGCGACATAATAAGAATTCATCACTTTTCTTCAATTTCTCGAAAGCCGCACGGTGAATTTTCAAAAGCGCGCGGTAGAAAGATCATTCATGTCATTAATTCAAACCCGTGAAGAAAAAAATTAACCCTAATTTTATTCTTTGTTCTCATGATTTATTATTGAACATTGCTTTAATTCGCACACTAATTTACAATTGTTATGGAATTAAAATAATATTACCTTTTAATTTTACAGATATTGCACCCCCATTTATTTCCGACTGTACAGAAACTATCAGCGTAGTTCTGCCTGTTGGAGAATCATATGTTCCTATAGATTGGCATATTCCCACCGCTACAGACGATTCACAAGGAGCTGTTAATGTAACATTAACCCACAATCCAAGCCAAACTTTCCAGCCAGGAACAACAGTGGTTGATTATCATTTTACTGACTCATCTGGAAATGAAATTGTATGCACATTTAATGTCACCATTGAAGGTAACTTTAGAGGAAATGCTTTTATGGATTAAGAATAGCACCAGAATACCAAATGGAGATTTGTGTAACTTGCAAAAGTACAGACTATATATGTATATATATATATATATATATATATATATATAAATATATATATATATATATATATATATATATATATATATATATATATATATATATATATATATATATATATATATATATATATATATATATATATATAAATATATATATAAATATATATATATATATATTTATATATATATATATATATATATATATATATATATATAATATATATATATATATATATATATATATATATATATATATATATATATATACATATCTATATATATATATATATATATGTGTGTGTATATATATATATATATATATATATTATATAATATATATATATATATATATATATATATATATATATATATATATATATATATATATATATATATATATATATATATATATATATATATATATATATATATATATATATATATATATATATATATATATATATATATATATATATATATATATATATATATATATATATATATATATATATATATATATATATATATATATATATATATATATATACATATATATATATATAAATCAGATTTAGTCGAGAATAACTACTGCATAACAACGTTAATACACTACAAATTTGTTTCGTAAGGAAAGTTCCTCACTCTTCAGGTGTTTTTCTTAGACTGAATGATAATATGATAAATGCATGACCTCGGTAACTTGAGTTCATCTATTTGGTATTGTTCTGAGTAAATACTTTCTGGAATGCCTACATGTCTACATTAATTCAGACCTTTTGTTTAATGTTGACTTCATAGGTTGGTATATAAGAAGATATTTTTCAGTTAAACACAAATTGCAGCGCTTGGTTGCGTTGGTATAGGGTCTTGCGGTGCTTGAGAATGTTCCATCTGATTTTGAATTTATGTTTTTGTCTTTGAGCGACCATATGTATTTACTTAATTCAGTTTCTTTCCTTTGTGTGAGTGCACAAAAGAACATTTGTGGTTATTGTATCTTGTTTTGAAGTCTGTTGCACAGAGTCCGACATAGGATTCTATTTGTCATTGTCCTTCGTAGTTACAGTTGCTTGATAGATTAAACATTCTTCTTTGCATCTACCATCCACCGGCATTGTTCTTTTACTCTGCAATTGCATTTTTTGGTTGAATGTTTCTTTTCAGTATCAATTATTGATTTGTTGTGAGCGTCGATGATGCAATTCAGATTGGGCATGCAGCTGTAGCTTAATTTGACAGTGTTCCTACTAAAGATATATATATATATATATATATATATATATATATATATATATATATTACAACATTACTGACTTACGCTTCTGCATTGTAGCAGATGGGTTTAGAGGTTTGAACTCACGAACATCTTAAAATACCAAACCATAAACAAAGATCTTGCATCTTTAAGTCGATTTAGTTACTTCAAAAGTACGTAAAAGTTTCTCTCCTCTGCGCGCATTGCGTATAACGTGTAAAAATATGAGCGTAATTTTGACGCAGTTGTAATTCTATTCTAGACGCGTAAGTCTGTTCTTGTTATGTAATCAATAAGAGCGTACTTTGATGTAGCTGTTTTTCCTCTGTTATGCGTTTCATTTGTTTTATTTAAGTTTTAACTTAACACTTTCGTGATGAATGTCTACATTCAAAAGTCCTTAGGAAGCCCGAAAATGTTGTATTTTAATAGTATTTTTGAATAAATTTTGATAAATTTTTAATATTTTAATAAATGAATTTATATATGTATATGTATAAATATATATATAATTATATTTATAAATATATATATATATATATATTTATAAATATATATATATATAAAATATATATATATAAATACATATGTATATATATATATATATATATATATATATATATATATATATATATATATATATACATATATATATATATATATATATATATATATATATATATATATATATATATATATATATATATATATATATATATATATATATATATATATATATATATGTATATATATATATATATATATATATATATATATATTTATATATACACCAGGAGGTCGCACTCTTGAATTTGTTTAAATACAACTACTCCAAAACGGAATAAGATTTGCACAAAGTTTTACACCACACTGCTTCTTTATTACTCCTTTATCATATATATGAATTCACTGGAATAATCCATGATAGTTAAGGTTTTTCTATACAGTAGACAGGCAGACTAACTGACGTCCAATCAAACATAAGATAGCAGTGCAAAGCTTCAATGTAGAATTTAGGCAACAGCTTAATCATAAACAACTTTTAATTTCTATTGAATTTGAATGTTTATTGCCCAACGCAGGATTGAACTTTAGATACTTAATGCAGCTAGTGGTAGGTTTTCAATATTACATATTACAATATGGTCTAGCACGCTTCATTTGAAAATGTCATTACATTTTAAGAAGAAGAGAGGATTACAATTTGAATGTTTAATATTGTGTATAATGTTTACTATTTTCATGCAAATCAACGATCCTTTTAAATAATTTTCTGCTTCGCGCTTGTTGAGCAAGGATTGGATTCAGGCGCTTGCAAAATGTTGTGGAAAATTGTGATTTTGATTTTTTTAGGCTTCATATTTTCTGTTGGTGAGTATATATATTTTTTCATAAATCTGAAAGTAAGGATTATTTTGTTTAGTCCTTTTCTTCGTTATTTTCAGAGTAGACCAATAACGAAAATAGTAACATTTAAAAACATTAAAGCTAAAATAGAAATAGTTAGCAAAATATCACCATTATTTGATTCCTCAAGCTATATGATATGTCCACGTTGTATAACTTTTGATTCCTCAAGCTATATGATATGTCCACATTGTATAACTTTTGATTCCTCAAGCCATATGATATGTCCACGTTGTATAACTTTTGATTCCTCAAGCTATATGATATGTCCACGTTGTATAACTTTTGATTCCTCAAGCTATATGATATGTCCTCGTTGTATAACTTTTCATTCCTCAAGCTATGTCCACGTTGTATAACTTTTGATTCCTCAAGCTAAATGATATGTCCACGTTGTATAACTTTTGATTCCTCAAGCTATATGATATGTCCACGTTGTATAACTTTTGATTCATCAAGCTATATCATATGTCCACGTTGTATAACTGTTGTCTGATTTCCTCTGTTATTCTGTTGATTTCGTATTTTGATATTAAGGGAACTATGACAGTCTGACAGCGATATTCAAGAGAATTCTTAATTTATTAGAAAAAATATATAATCTGAATTTTGTTTTTGTTAATAAACTAACGAATAATCAGTATAAATGAAAACCACCATATTCGAAAATGCTTAAAGGAATCATTTGAAAGCCACCATGTACAACTTTACTTCTTTCATAAGTTAAACCTATTATTTAAACACAAACAATCGCTGCGAAAATGATATGCATTAGTTTTCGTATTGGGCTCGGAAGTTTTTATTTCTTTCGAAACGCGATCTCCTCTTTAGCTATAAACAGTGCATCAAACCGTCGTATAACGATTGCATTGAAATTTCGAATACCTTTTTCGTTTCATACCTAATCGTTTTATTGATTGATGCAAATACGAAGACTACATTTCTAAGTTGATTCCTTTGTTTGTAAATTTAATTTTGTTTAAAAGTAAAAGTGCATCCTTTTTCACATCCTTTGTTGACCCACAAAATCTCTTTATAGGTTGTTGCTAAACTAATCCTAAACGTGCATAGATCCTTATGTTGTATAAAGTACTCATTCATGTTTTGCCCTTAGCTACTGTTCATCACTCCTTATATTTCAGTGAGAATATTTAAAGCGTCGATTTCACAAGATTCCCTTTTTTCTAATTTTTCATATTTATGGTAATGTACTTTTGTAAATACTGTAAATGGATGAAAAGTACAAATTCTTTTTGTTTTCCCTTTAAACCGTAAAAAACACACAGATTTTAGGATTAGAAGACTTTCTTCCATATATATCGCATTCCTAATACTTATATCACATTTTACTTTTAGTTCTCTTGTCATTTATTTGATTTTCTTGGCGGATCGGGAAACCTGAATGGTCTGACTTGGAGTAATACCACTAAAATTTTGAAAGTTTTTCATGTATGAATAAAAAACCAGCAGAGAAAATTCATATAGCCACTTTATGTTTAGACTTTGTAAATAGTTAAATTTCTTACATAATGTTAGCATTTGTGCGTATTTTTTATAATATATTTGTAAGAATGATCTGATTTTGAATATTCTGTAATTCTATGATTCTAAAAATAATTATTATGATGTCTCTTTAGAACTTAATGTTTGGCTTTTGAAATTAAAATTCCGAGAAGAAATCTTGGTCGTAGGTTTACAAATAGGAAGATTATTTGGACATTCCATATGCACTACTAGGAGAAGAGAGTTACTTACTATTTTTGGAATACAAATATTCCCCAAACAGCCACGCAACTATACTTAATATTCTATACTTGGAATCTAAAACCACAAATATTGAGATGAGATGTATGTAACATCAGCAGAAAAGATTTATATAGCCACTTTATGTTAAGACTTGTAAATAGTTAAATTTCTTACATGATGTTAGCATTTGTGAGTATTTAAAAAAATATTCGTAAGAATGATATGATTTTTAATATTCTGTAATTCTATAATTCTTAAAGTAATTATTATAAAGTCTCTTTAGAAGTTAATGTTTGTCCTTTGAAATAGAAATTCCGAGAAGAAATCTTAGTCGTAGGTTTACAAACAAGAACATTGTTTGACATTCCATATACACTACTAGGAGAAGAGAGCTACTTACTATTTTTGGAATATAAATATTCTGCACACAACTATACTTAAATATTCCATACTTCAAATCTAAAACCACAAGCATTGAGATGAGATGTATGTAACTTTTTGTAAACTCACTGCAAAGTTTATCACACAGAGGTATGAGTGTGGTGATTAAAGTATGTGTTTCGTAAGAGCGAACGGCCTGTGGGACCTTATTTATAGCACAGAAGTATGAGTGTGGTGATTAAAGTATGTGTTTCGTAAGAGCGAACGGCCTGTGGGACCTTATTTATAACACAGAAGTTTGGTAAGCTAGGATGCGGGCTCGAGCTGCTATTAAATTGGGCTTAGCTAATGTCCACATAATGAAAAATGCATATTTTGGCAGAAACCTTAGTTTAGGGCCTATCCATATTAGCGATTAGTAATGTAATGGGGTCCGCCATGTACACATAATGCATTTGAGAGAATGCATTTAAGAGGCTATAGGTTCGTTAAGCAAAATCTGTTCTTAGGTCTGAAAGTGTATACACTAAACCTTGTATCTTCCCAATCATTTTATAAACGGTCTTAGCTACGGGATACCACGTAGTTTTTATCTAAAAATTGCATTGTTGATCATCATTTATACTGTTGTGTTTACTTTTCAAAAGTAAAATAAAATGAAGCATTCCTACATACAGATGCATCAGCAAAAAGTATTCGTGGGTACATTTTCGCAATAGCAATTGGTAATAATTCTTTTGTGAAGAAATAGCTATTTCAAATTACTTAAACTGAATATAATAAATATCGGAAAATTGGGTAAAATGCAAATCGACCGTGGTTCAAAACTTTTCAAGAATTTGCAGTATATACCTGTCATTAATCATTGGAAATGAATTTTTGTATCTTTAATAGATACATAGTATTTTTTCATTGTAACTGTAAAAGTATAGATTAATTTAAATACTGTCACATGGCCGTGATTCACGTGTCCATAATGGACCAATCGTATACTGGAGGAATCTTATTGACCATTCAATACGGGAAGAATATTGACCGTCTGCACAATTCACGCACGGTATGGGACGAAGCGTATGATAATGAATGTATTAAATCGCATGTATCATACGTGCGTTAAACATGAAGAAAATATGCGCGCGTACTGCTACTTATATCTTTTCTTTAAACCTGCACCTAATTGGTTGGGAAACAAAGGAAAAGTTTTCCTCCAGATTAGTCGAAGTATTAAAAAAATCACGTTTGGCTAATCTCGGTTTGAAAAGGTCTATATCTAAAACTTATCTTCGTTGGGAAGTATAATGATATTAATTGAAAGAAAAGTTGCATTTGAATAAAATATGCATAAATAATATAGTTACATTTCTGGATAGACTTTGCATCAATTTAGAATTTTGAAAGAGACGAGAGAAGAAAAAAAAGCGTTGCTAAGGATTACGTACAATATGATCTGTTTTCGTGGAAACAAATACTGTATGAATATTAAATCCAATATATGAATCTGCTTTCTCTGTGCGCTTTGATTTGGGATGAAAAAATGCATAGAATAAGACAAAAACAGTCCGTGGAAAAACAATAGACAAGCAACCACATTTACAGTTTGAGAGAAAGGTATATATAATATAGAAAGCAATTAGCTGATAAAATGGTGATGTTATTTATAAAAAATAAGTAATATGTTTTAAAACTTTTATGTGAAGAAGGATGCGAAGATAAGCATCAAACAATGAATTGACTAGCAATTATTCGTTTCAAGCGGTAAAGAATATGCCTGTCATTTGTTTGGATTTTGCTACACATATGTATAATGTGACGTTGTATCGAGTCTTTTAAATAAAGTTTTGCTCATAGTGGTAGGCTTTAGAGGTGATACTCATATTTTTTTTCGCTTTTATTATCTGGTTTTCTACAATTAATACTAAATTGTATGATATAATCGCTAAAATGAGCAATTATGATCAACATAAATAGCTCTCTAATACATGCGTTTTAGTACATTTTAAATCAATTTTACCAATGTTTTTTTACCTGTCCCTATACCTGTATACCGTTAAGCAATAAATATACATCGGTCGCATGTGAAATTTGGGGAATACAACTTAATGGGAATCTGCGCCCTATCAAACTAACTATTACATTTGAAGGGCTATAGTGGCATACAATGGTAATGTGGATTTTTTTTTAATATAAAAGAGTTTCTATAAATCTCCTCAATCAGCACAGAATATTTCTTCTTGTGTTCATAAGGAGTTTTTCAATCAATTTCGTGTTTTTAAAAGAGCCGAGATCACATAGCGTTGTTAGAGATTTCGTATAATACTTTTTCTTTTTGAAGAATTAATAATGAATTAAATGGTTGTGTGATTGCGTTGTCTTGGATCATAATACTATCGCCGCAAAACAGTTGATAAGCAAACGCATTGAAAATGGAGAGATTAAGAATTGCACGCTCTGGTAATTAAAATATAATGTAAATAGCATGGAGGTAATAAAATAACAATGATTTATTACAAAGTGAACAATATGTTTTAAATCTGTTTTGTCCAAAATGCACGCCAAAACTGGTTATTAAAATACAATAAAAATAGCATAAAGTTAATCAAAATGTCGATGATTTATTAAAGTTAAACAATATGTGTTAAAACTGTTTTGACCAATCGATGCAAAAAAACAGCATAAAACAATGATTTTAATAGGAATTAATCGTTTGACCGTACAGGTTTAAAATGATCTTGCTGTGTCTTTTAATTAAAGTTGAAATACACGTTTTATGCATGTGATGGTACTGAAAATCGTTGATACCAACTTTCAAATTAATTATAAGTACTTATGAATATTTAAGTTCTTTTTCAACGACACGAATATAAAAAATAGAGCTGTGTCATTTTCAAATTTCCCTGATTTAGCAAAATAGACGCCCTCACTTTAACATTGATCGCTGTTGTCATTTAAAAGTGAATTAAGTGTACATTTCTGAGTCATGTATCATTTATGTTAATGATTTGGACATTTTTACTGTGACCTGGCCTAGATGTGGTCGTATATTACAATATGAATTACACATGATACTATAATAATATTAAACTAACTTGGATTGACCATGATATGTCTTTTAGAGAAATAACTTAAGGATATTACTTCTAAGTATGTACTTCAGTCACAATCCACAACAAATTGTACACGGTCCACGATAAAAACATGCATATTCATGACTTTCCACTTTAGTACCCATTGCCATTTCAAATATAATATTATGGAAATAAAGTGATTTACGATGCAGTGTGTAGCACAGTGCTAGTTTGAGCTCTTATATAATCCATATTGACAATATTCCTAAAAAGTTGTCAGGAATCATGAGGGAGAGAGGGGGGCTTAGAAAATACAGTAAGAGCACTTTCTGTATTTGAGTTTTCTAATGAGGATCTGAACCAGGAAAAGAGTCTTTTGTTTCATTTCAGGGGTGGCGGAAGATGGATTTAAGAGCCATTTTTCTAACTGAGTTATTTTGAAAACATTAAAAATGTCACCTTTCCCAAATTACCCAGAAACTTGATCAAATTGTATCAAACTTTTTCCTTCTTTTTTTTCTTAAATTTGTTCCCACGAAAGTGTGTGTATATGAAACCATGTAGGGCCAAAAGTCGGGGAAATGGTAAAATTTCATAACAAGATCTACACATATTAGGAAATTAATTGTATTGATCATGATTCGAAAGTTTTAAGTTCACAAGCAATTTCTTGATGTGAAAAGCAAATACGGGGTTCCTTAGAACTCTAAAATGTTCTTATTTGTGTGGTTTTTCATTCTTTTCTCACTTTTTGGTTTTTTTAAATACCCACAGTTTCACCCCGACCGTTCTGCCATCTCTGAGTACAGCAAAGCCTTAAATGCCTTCAAGGGTAGTTCTAACTAGCTACAGTACAGGTTAGAACTAACGCACGGTTATCGCGTTTAGCGCTACTAAGCTACCGCACTTACCGCGTTAAGCGTATCCTTTGTTCAGCACCCCTTTTATTTGCCGCCGATCGGCACTGATATGCCTCCACATTTCGACGGTAAACGCGTTATATAATCCAGTTGTGATATGTCCCTACCCTTGTGAGGAAACGCGTTAAGAAATCCTCCTAATCACTGAGGCAAAACGATGTATTGTTATCGGGGTTTAAGACTGACTGGTTGAAAATAACGGTTGTGTTTACCCGTGGAGTTATTAAGAGATTATTGGTTTGCCGTAATGCATCTCATAGCTGCGTGTATCATGCGATATTCGCTAGTAGGGCCAATATCATACCAGGGAGATGTTATATTTCCCTGATTATACATACACAACGGACAGTGTATTGAGCCGCCGTGTATCTAACGTCACGTTAGGACATTATGTTAATAGAACCAGTACAAATAAAATAATACAAACGAATGCAAAGAAAAACCATGACTCGATGAGCAAGTATCATTTTATTAATTCCTATTAAGTGCCTGAATCACTAATGCAACAAGGCTGCTCTGCCATTACATCATTATTTTATGCATACCAACAGGCTATCACCTAACGGGTCCGCCAAATTTTTTTTATAAACTATCTCCACTTTGAACCAATAAAATCATTTGAGCTTGTACTCCTAAGCAAATAAAACATGGTACACGTCAATTACATCGCTCGTAGGCCACTATGAATAAACATAATCACAGGAGATTGTAAGAAACACAATTGATGAAATCTTTCATTCTTTCAAAATCCGAAAATTTCGACCGGGACTGTTGTTCAGAGGTTTACTATACACATGAAAATGAAATCAGGGAAAGGAATACACTTTTTGAGGGAATAAATGGTTGTTTCACTCAATGTGAATCGTACCAGCCTGGTTTGTACATACTGGTGATAGCACGGAGATAATTTATCTTCGTTTTACAAAAGAAGACGAAAATACATAGCATCATTGAAACTGTTATCAGCAGGTATATTATAGAACATTATGATTCAAATCACACACACTTTCGGCTGACAAAATTGTCAATCAATGACTTTTTACAAACCGTAAACCCGATTAGAATAATCCTATTTAAATGTGCGAATCACAAATGCGCAGTAATCACCTATGAATAGGGATATTAGGCACTTTGATTTCAAATTTACTCAAATTGAAAAATGATGATTTATACAGTAAAGTAAACTTCTTACGATTTAGGAAGCAAAACTCAGCGTGTCTTTAAGCAATGGAGTCAGTACTTTTGCCATACACTGGTTGCGCGATTTTTTTACTTCACCTTGTAGCAAATTGATTAGATTTGGAAAATTTTACTTGTCTGCATATTATATATATATATATATATATAAAAAGATGTATACATTTATTTACATGTAACAAGCAATTGTTGTTGATTCTTGAAAACATGCATTTTTTGAGAAAATTTTGAACAAAAATTAAGTAACATTTCTGAATTTTTATACAAAATATAACCGCCCAAAATTAGTAAAGATCCCCACTAAAAAAAACACTATTATGGAAGATCTTTGCAAGATCTTGGCAATGAAATCATTTGCACTCTTATAGGATTTTAGAAAGGTCTCGATTTTTATTTTTATTTTAGAAAAAAGTAGTTTGAAAACGGCGATATTATCGTTATGCTACTTTCCAACACACTCGCACAATATTTAAAACGCAATAACGTCTTAACGAAAAAAGGTATCAACATGATTTTACACCAAATTGTTTCTTTGTGAGTCGTTTATCATATATGAGAAAATGAAAATTGGTTGGGATAATCTGGTATTATCTCAAACTCTAAGTGTCAAAAGACACCGCAATACAGTTTTGAATGGAATCAAGGAACTAAATCCTTGATTGAATCCTCCCTCGCTAGATGTTTGCTCATCGTAAGAAAATGAATCCTGCACAATAAAGTAGCCATGATTTTGGGAAAACAGTCCTCAGAAAACGCTTTCCCAGGGTTTAGTTTATTCGGACTAATCCCATTATAATTAGGCCTAATTTCTTTGATCAATTCTACTTTAATTTGGTGTATCAATTATATGTGTGCCACCTTTAATCCCTAAAATTAATCGGTTTAGGGGCATGATATTTTCAGTCAAACATATTTCGGAAAAATCTATATCTGAACGGCATACCAGTACAATATATAGATTGTAAATGAATAATATAAACCACCTTTGGTTGTACCATTTGTGCAAAATTATACGTTAGTACAATTTTTAGAGGACTAAATGGAGTTCCATTGCGTTTTTTCCACGATATTGTATGGCAACAATAACACCGATCGCCGGTTTTTTTTTTCTAAATCATTGATATGGTACTTAAAAGACACTGTAGAATACACAAAATGACATATGTAAATATATATATATATATATATATATATATATATATGTATATATATATATATATATATATATATATATATATATATATATATATATATATATATATATATATATATATATATATATATATATATATATATATATATATATATATGTATATATATATGTATATATATATATATATATATATATATATATATATATATATATATATATATATATATATATATATATATATATATATATATATGTATATATATATATATATATATATATATATATATATATATATATATATATATATATATATATATATAATATATATATATATATATATATATATATATATATATATATATATATAGTGTGTGTGTGTGTGTGTGTGGGGGGAGGGGGAGGGGGAGGGGGAGGTTGAGGAATAGAAACCCTGCCTAGATGCCATTAAGATATGAATGTTGAAAACGAAATAGAATGACGGACAAAATAACGTATTAATACTCACGTCATGACCTTGCTTCTCCAATATCCAAATAAATTTACGGTAGCTGAGACGAGTCGGAACGCTGTCGGGATCATCGGCTGAATTTTGCTATAAAGTTATGGGGTGTTGTACTCATATAACACAGGGGCGGCGGACCCTTCAAAATTGTGTGGGGTTGAGAGGGACAATGAGGTCAGTTGACATGTGATAACAATATTGAAGGCTATAGGTCGGGTAACATGATTAGATATGTTCACCTAAAATTATTGGGGGCTGAATCACCTAGCTTCGCCGCCCATGCTACACAATGGAAGGGGGTGGGAAGAGGAAAATTGATGACCAAGTAGTTTTTTAGTGCTGAATTAGGAAATCCTACTGAGAAGTTGGAGTTGGAGAAGTTGGCTTGCATGATGGACAAGATGCGAGTGCAGTGGGAAAAATCAGAAGGCAAGTCATCGCAAATACATGTGGTTATTAAGTTTGCTAAAAACGAAAAGTACAATTTCTTTTTATACCAGGCTATGTGGCATCTATTTCTGACTTCGACTCGCTGTATCCCTTAAAAAGTAGCCCTATATGGCCCATTGCAAAATCAGAAATTGACCCCAAAAGATATCATAACTTGGCTTTTAAAAACAAAATTTGAACCAAATAGGCCTATTGTAAACAAACGTAGCATTTATCGGATAACCTTTTCTTGGAATTTTTCCTAACGTATTGGTAGGCAAATCCCGCCCATGTGCGCAACCATCTCAAACTGGGGGTCGGTTGATATAGTGTTGGCCAATGGCCATGCCATTTGGTTTAAATGATTACTCTCGAAGATATAATTTGCATTAATCCGTTTTCATGTTTTATTGTATTTAAAGATATATCTTTAAAATCAGTATTAAAAAAAACATTTAAAAGTTAAAATAGCTGATGATGACATACACCCACTGTGACCCACAACTTATATGCAAGTATAATGCACACACTTAACGGTGTACGAACACGCGATATAGGCCATATATTATGTAGGCGCACTGTATACATGTACTGTACTGCATGCAGTGTCAGATCTACGAAACCAGAGTGCAGAGGCCCATTATGTTACGTTATACAAATACAGTACAAAATAAACCGCACTGAACTCGTACTAGGTTACGTTGACTCCGACCACGAGAATAGGGTCTGCAGTCACAAAGCCTAGCTTAAGTTCGAATGATTTTGACGGATTATAGCCTAACTGTGATGGCTTACGAAGGCAACACAATGGCGTGCATGTTTGAAAGTCTTAATGTGATTCTTCTTGCACAAGTTGCGAACTTAGAAGTTGATTGACGGAGGCGGACAATGGAATATCGATTTTAGCGCGGTAACTCACGTTTTAAGGCCTAATGCTTAGGTTTTCTCCACAACATGGAGCATCATTTAGGAGGATATTGATTTTAGCGCGTTTACTCGCGCTAACCCGCGATTTGCGGTAAGGTTCAGCTATTCATTACCTGATGTAAACGCGGTAAGGGCGGTAAGCGCACACGGTAACCGCGTGCGTTAGTTTTAACCTGTACTGTATGAATATTTTTTTTCTCTTAATAATGAAGTTTCCTTTACCTTTTAAAAAGAAAACCCCTGTCCCCTTACTCAAGTGCAAGGCGAAGCAGCTCCTTTGCCCCGTGGTCAGGTAGTACCGACATGCTTGATTCCAAAAAGTATTTAGTAATACTAGAGGAGCACAGTGGCCTAGTGGTTAAGGCGTCGGGCTCTGGTGTGGAAGGTACTGGGTTCGATTCCCGGCCAGGCCAGTGTGTTGTGTCCTTGAGCAAGACACTTTATCTTCATTGCTTCAGTCCACCCAGCTGTAATGGGTACCTGTGAGGGCAGTGTTTGGAGCCCGGCGCCTGTATATGGCTGCTGATAAAACGGGCTTGTGACTCCCCAGGGAGTGAGAAAGTTTTCAGGAGAGTTAAGGCCCAGTGACCAGGGTAATAATTGTAAAGCGCTTTGATAAAGTCTATGACAGTTTAAATGCGCTATATAAGCACTACGATTATTAGAGAATTGATGTATAAAGCAAATATTCGTAATAGGCAGGTTGATAATGAAAGTAATACCTCGAATTATAAGTGGCGATAAATTAGAAAAGATTACATATACATTGTGCGTAATATGGCTTAACGGAGAATCTCCATTGCATTGAAAGACTTTGGAAAGGCTATAACTGAATCCAAAGGTAATGAATAATGAAAGAGTTTGTTATTACCGCCTGAAACATGTTATAAAATAGAAAATCTCGTCGCAAGAAAATGGCTTGTCACGATGCCCGTTTTTGTTTTACATATTAGTGTCGTTGCCTCCGCGGCGGTTATTGATTGGCTTGCCAGTATATGTGCAAATGTTTCGACCAATACAACACTTTCCCTTGCATTGAATATTTCCGTGCTCGTTAACAGGATAAAAGTCCTTAATTTTGGAATTCATTTTCTTCGATCGGTGCAAAAATTGTAATTATTTGTTGTGGTAATAGTTAATTTATATTTAATCTTTTTGTTGTTGCATGATGAGATGGTTCATTGTCTAAAAATAGGAATCATACTTTACAGAGTAGATCTTCAGCCAATTTCGGAGTTTCATAAGAGGCGAGAGAAAAGAACGTAGCTAACGATTGCATTTTGTACAAAAAATATATATTTTCGGGGAATCATTTGCCTATGTATTCTTATTACAGCTAATATCCTCAATTTGCTTTATGGATTGCGCTGGTTTGGGATGAAAAACACATTAGAATATGCAAAATATTAATCTCGCTGAAGAATGATAGACAGTCAAACACACACATTTGGAGAGATGACGAAAAAGACACTTAGGTTATTGAAATATAATATACAAAGAAACGTTGATGCTCATATATTAACAATTTACAATATGTCTCTCCGTTTTTTATGTCCGAATAACACAAAGAAAGTCCTACAACAAGAATTGAACAGGAGTTTATCGTTTGAAGTCGTAAAGAATACGCATCGAATGATTCTTAGATTGTGACATTTTCATAAAACGTTCAGGGAGTTTTTTAATTGAATTTGTGCACACAGAGCCGTGTTGAAATAAACTATTGAATTTGTGCATATTGTACCCATATATTTCTCAATTATTGGTTGGAATAGTGGGCCAATGCTATGCAAGAAAAGGAGAAAAGAACAACACATCTTTAATTTACATTTTGTATTTAAAACTGTATTTCCATGGTAACAAGAGATTGAGAAATATATTTACTTGCAATAACATTTTCTGTTGTCGTCTATTGATATCCACAACAGACGTCCTCTTGTGTCCGAATTTTGACATATAAGGAAAACCTCGTGGGCTTCAAAATACATCTAAGACCGGACAGCTTGAACTTCCTAAATATAATACCCAAATTAGACCATTTTAAATATTTTACATAATATGTATTTAATTTTCGCTGGCAGTCCAGGGCTGTAGGGAACAAAAACATCAGCAGGTCATAATGTATATTGGTAATTACTTCACACGTCCTCTTTTGATTAATATCGACCACTACAACAAATCCAGTTCCATATCACCTCACCTCACCTAGTCTCTCCAGACCTCATGGCCCATAAGGCTGCAGTGCCCTCTTTCCACTGGACTCTGTTATTTGCAACTGTCTGGCTTCTATGAGCGAGCTTCATCCTATCACATTCCTGTCCTTCTCGATTGTCCTTTTTCGGGTCGTTCTAGGACAACCAACTTTTTTTCTCCCCTCTGGTTTCCACATCATAGCTGTCACACGATGCTGAATAATGCTCATGCGCATCACATTACCAATCCATATCCACTTTCTTCTTTTTACTTCAGTGCTGATTTTGTCATGTTTAAGTGATTCTCAGTATTTCATCCTTAGATATTACATATGACCATCTAATCTTCATAATTCTCCTGTAACCTTTGATCATCAATGTATTCAGCTTCCATATATTAAAGTAAAATAAAAGACTCAATTTAGACATTCGATCAGCATGGTGTAACATATATTATTATTTAGGTCATATCAATAAAAGATCCATGTTCGTTAATATCAATATAATCATCAATTACAGAGCCACTTTTAGGAAATATTACCACAAAAATAAAACGTCTCTCCTAATTGATCTGTATTAGTAATCAAAACATGTCTACAAATCTGTCTTCCTTTACATACTGTGCCAGATATAAAGAGCATTTTCTTAATCATTAGAAACAATAATATAATAATCTCGTGATTTGGCATTTTTAAACAAGGATTAAGTGCTGGTAATTCCTATTTTCTTTGCTATTTTTTATGGTATTTACCATATCAAAAAGTATTAGTTGATGGTCGTCCAGAATCCGGTGTGGGATTTCAAAGAG
>JAIGNY010001757.1:1097500-1110000 GCA_020152595.1 Chiridota heheva
CCAACAACGATTGTGATCAAAGTTTGTATCTTATTTTAATCGATTATTAGGGTTAGAATATCTATGTTTATTCTTCATTCTAACTTTAGTCGTTTAATGCTCCAAAATTAGGCCTGATAATAACCAGGTGATGGTAAGCTACTCTGATATGAGCAGAAATGTAAATAGTACATCTACACTTCAGTGCGAAGTTGGGTACGAGGAAAATCATACCGTCACCAAACTCTGCTCTCTAGATGGATCTTGGGTTTGAAACAGAGCAACAGAGTGCAAAGGTTTTCAATATTATCATCAAAGTTGTCAAAACAATTTGTTTCTTGGCTAGTTATTCCTTTGTCCTATAACATCGATATCCATTATTGTGTTTGTTATTTCAGGCTTTCAATGTTCCGAGATTGAGCCCGACAATAATCATGTGATGGTAAGCTACTCTAACACGAGCAGAAGCATTAACAGCACAGCTACATTCCAGTGCGAAGATGGATACAAGGCAAATCATACGGTCATCAAAATCTGCTCTTTAGATGGATCCTGGGATGGGGACGGAGCACCAGAGTGCAAAGGTATCTACTATTACCACTGTTCTTATCATGTAGCGATCGTACATTCGCGCACGAAGTAAAAAAACAAAACATTAACAGCCAAAATATATGCTGCCTTGTTGGAATCAGTGCCTCTTCAAAACCCTGTACAGCCCTTCTTTCCTCGTCTTTGAACTTGACTGGGAAGTCATGGTATTGTTTGGTGATTAGCAAACCACATTACGCACACATGTTACAATGTTCTTACACTGTCTATGAATGAGGCTTTGAAAACATCATTTGTTCTTAAACATGATTGTTTTCTGTATAAATAGCGATGGATGTGCTGTTCCTGTGAAAATAAGTATTACAAATATGAAATATGTTATTATAACAAACAACAGTCTTTATCTTGTAAAACTTAAATAATGCTCAGTAAAAATTAATGTTGTTTATATATTTAACATATTTATTTTAGGGAATTTAGACTGGTTCTGTTTACTTATACACTATTTGGTGGCATCCCATAGATTAATTCCCAAAACGTAGAAATATTGATTGTAAATACATTAAGAGTGTTCCTAAGTTTATATGCAAACTCAAAAACGTGACAAAAACTTCATTTTCGCGCTTCACTTAATGTTTTTCTTTTTACTACATTGGAGCTTATAAAATCCAATCATTGAAACCACAAAACCATCGCAAACAGAATTAAGTAATAGTTTCTTAATTTCGAATAATTGAACTATGCTCATATACTGTATGACAGAAAATTGTTCTTCCTAGCTGGAAAGTATGCGTGTGATCAGAAGGTTCAACAGAACAAATTTCAGATAATGAGAAAATAAAACTTAGTGATTCGTGTTGGAAATACAATAGTGCAGTATTTATATTAGCTAATGTTTATTATTTGTTATTATGATTCATCATTTAACATTGCTATAATTTGCACACTAACTCGCAATTGCATGGAACTAAAATAATATTACCTTTTATTTTGTCAGATATTGCACCCCCAGTCATGTCCGACTGTCCAGAAAGTTTCAACGTAATTCTGCCTATTGGAGAATCATCTGTTTCGATAGATTGGCATATTCCCACCGCTACAGACAATTCACAAGAGGCTGTTAACGTAACATCAACCCACAATCCAAACCAAACTTTCCAGCTAGGAAGAACAGTGGTTAACTATTATTTTACTGACTCATCTGGAAATGAAATCATATGCACATTTAACGTCACCGCTGAAGGTAAGTTTAGAGGGCATGTTTTATGTGGATTCAAAATAGTACCAGAATACCTAATGGAGATTTGTGTATTTGGCAAAAAGTATAGACTGTTTGGAAACTATAGCCGACTACAACACTTGACATGCAGACCTCACAGTATAGGGCAGTAAAGGTTCCGTTATTTGTTATATATATGATATAATGTTTTTAATATAGTATATGTTAATATACGACTAATTTTATTCTGAAATGAACATTTTACTCCAGGTGAAAGCAAAGAAAAGTATGTAGATTTGACTTGGACTTGTTCGAAGTATCTGCAAACAAGTATTGAATCTTTAAATTACATATTCAATTTCTACACGGATGAAGAGAAACAAGAAGTTAACTACATACATGTTAGTTATATCAATCGTTTCTTATCAGTAGTAGGGCGTGAGGTATTTGTAATCATAATGAAATTAAATGTAGCTCATTTTATTTTACATTTTTGAATCAATTCAAGTTATCGGACTATGATATATTTTTAGTAAGCAACACTGGAAATGTGTAAAACAAAGATGCTGATGCTGATGCTGCTGCAGCTGCTGCTGATGCTGATGATAGTGGTGGTAGTGGTGCTATTGGTGGTGGTGATGGTGATGGTGGTGGTAGTGGTGATGATAGTTATGGTGATGGTGGTGATGATTGTGGTGGTGGTTTTGGTGGTGAGGGTGCTGGTGGCGGTGGTGGTTGTGGTGGTGGTTTCGTTTGTTTTTCGTACCATTTCTCCAAAATTTCATGAAAATCGGGTGGAATATGTGACATTTAGGTTGTTACTTTTAAAATTAAGAATATAATATTTGTTGAGCCCATTATTTCTTCTTACTCTCTTTGGCAAAGAAATATATTTCTCGTACCTTGTTATAAAAATATATAGGGGACACTGAGCCATGATAACGTTCCATATTGGTGTCTAACGAAGTTTACATAGGCAGCACAATACGCCGAGCAAGTTTGTTATATTTCCACGTTCCCAATTAGAACAATATTATATTTTAAAAGGATTGGTATGGTCTGGCCAGGATTGATAACGATGAGCATTTGGCTGGAAATCGGTTCTCTTACGATTTTGAATGACAGGAATAAATCCCACTGTGTGCTCGTGTCAGAATAACTCTTTGTCTAGATCATTGCTAAACATGCTGTATTATATTATCTAACAATGATTGTAATCAAAGTTTTCATCTTATTTTAATTGATTATTAGTGTTAGAATATCTAAGTTTATTCTCCATTCTAATTTTGGTCGTTCAATGCTTTGAGATTAAGCCTGATAATAAGCATGTGATGGTAAACTACTCTAATATAAGAAGAAATGTAAATCGCACAGCTACACTTTAGTGCGAAGTTTGGTACAAGGCAAATCATACGATCATCAAACTCTGCTCTCTAGATGGATCTTCGGTTGGGAACAAAGCACCAGAGTGCAAAGGTATTCAACATAATCATCAATGTTGTCAACAAAAATTGTTTCTTGTCAACTTATTCCTTTGTACTATAATATCGATATCCATTATTGTGTTTGTTATTTCAGGCTTTCAATGTTCCAAGATTGAGCCCGACAATGATCATGTGATGGTAAGCTACTCGGACACGTGCAGTGTTGCACACAAGCCTCATAACATAGCAATTAATCAAGAATTCTCTGTTGGAAACCTTAAAGCTCAAAGACATAAAATTAGATAATGCAGGAAATAAAATATTGTGGATCCACGGTTGTCGGTAGTTATTTTTTTTAAAGCGCCCTGAATCTTTTTGAGTCAGGAACTGCAAAGCCAAATGCAGCTAATGTTCCTCTAATTCAAATGACATTTGTTTCTATACAGAATATATCTCAATTTTATTGCATACACTAGCCCTGGCAACGAAGGAACATGTATTTAGTGCAGAAATGAAATGATCAGAAAGTGTACTGTAGGCCTGGGTATATTTCGCAATACTAGGACACTTCGAATCAACACCAATACTAGAGCCCAATGCGACCTCCATCGAGTAGCGCCTTGGAAGGAAAACTATGGGGATATAATCATATTCGGGAATACATTCATATTTTAATCAAATAATGGCGAAAAGTATACGCCGTACCGTACAGCCAGTTTCACTGTATCCTAGGCATAGTACTTTCAATAAGGATCAAATCCTAAACGAAAACAAAAATAGTTTCGATTCTGTTATCGGTTTATCAATTTTTAAAAATCAACATGTTATTTCACAGATCGTAGAATCTGAATAGCAATCCAAACAGTAGTTTCCCGATATTAAAATTCGAAAATGAAATTTACAAAACTAATCGCGCAACTACTATGGCAGCCTAATAATTGTTAAGCCTGTACGATTTTACGGTGTTGCAATATCGACACTTCGATACTGGGCGGAGCTAACATACATATTAACGGTCATATGAAAGTGAGGGCGCGCCATTTCGATTCCGTTTGTAAAACCTGTGTGTAGGAACATCGTAACATGTGTGCGTAATGTGGTTTGCTAAGCATAAAACAATACCATGACTTCCCAGTCAAGTTCAAAGACGAGGAAAAAAAGTGCTGTACTGGATTTTGAAGAGGCACTGATTCCAACAAGGCAACATAAATTTTGGCTGTTAATTGTTTCGTTTTTGTTTACTTTGTGCGCGAATGTACGATCGCTACGTGATAAGAACAGTGGTAATACTAAATACCTTTGCACTCTGGTGCTCCGTCTCCATCCCAGGATCCATCTAGAGAGCAGATTTTGATGACCGTATGATTTGCCTTGTATCCATCTTCGCACTGGAATGTAGCTGTGCTGTTAACGCTTCTGCATTTCTATTCAAATCAATAAAAAAAATATCAGACTTTGAAAGATATAATTAGTATGCCAAATTTTGGACAGATTCCACATCTTCTACTTCGAAACAAGAAAAAAAGGCTGAGAAGTAAAGAGGTGAACTGTAACGTAAAATCTGTTAGTGCACTTTGAAAGGGGTGGGAAAATTGAAAATCAAACGACTTGATACAACTAGGTATGTGTATTAGGCAAAGTGCACGTTCAGATTTGCCTTTATGCAGAGGAAAGTTAAAGACCAGTTATCGTCTCTATAATGCGGAGGTAACTATATTTTAATTCGTGTTTAAATTGGTCGAAACGCAATTTTACAATGTATACTTATATTGATAGGCCAATCAGTATCGTTTGAAATCAAATGTACACCGCCACATTTTATTCTTGATAGATGGCCTTTACAGCTCAAGTTTGAGGGCACAAAAGTAGGATTATGTAAGATTCTAATTTTAATACGAATCCTTTAAATTTAAATCTCAAACTTATTCTCACACAAAGAAAGAAATACAAAACAAAACTACAAAACAGAAATTGTGAAGAGCTTGGAATGTATTTCTTTACGGTATTAAACCAATGAATGAGCTAAAACCAAGCATTGCATAGTTTGAAAAAGTTTATCAAAAGTGATACATTTTAAAATATGCATCCACACTTTAAATAATGTGCTATAATTCAAAAATTTACACAGCCGAACAAGGAAAGAGATCCTCATTGATCCTTGTAAAATAGAAAGAATACAAAAAACTGATAACGATGAGACACTTTTACCCCAATGTTATATTTCAAACAAATAAGCATCTTAACTTTTGCAGTAAATATGTAATGAAAGTTATTTACAACCATTGCAATCTTTCATTTCCTTTGGTCTCAATGAGATACACAAAAATTATTTATCATATATCTATGGAAAACAATTTTGAATTTACTGGTAATACTTTTATTAGTTCACACACACTTTAACACTGTATTACTGTACAGAAAACTATCTTGACTTGTCACTTCTTCTATCCACATGTATTGCATTGGTGCCATTGGAATTACAATACTGCCACAAGAAAGTCAACTGTTATACTTAATACAAAAAGAACACTTTGTACACATGCACTTTCAGTTTGAAGAAAATTCTTCTGTAAATGACATTTTGTGTACACTTTATTTACTACTATACTTGCTGATATCTCCCATAAAATAATTCTAGCAGTCACCGGTGTTTCATCATGATTCCTACATTATTAAGAGCAATGAAATGTATTTACAACCACTGTGATCTTTCATTTCATTTTGTCTTAGGGAGGCGAGCCAAATTTCGGTACGCGGCATGCCGCCAACTCCCGAAAAACTGCGGGATTTTTTACTATTCATGACGGATTAAACGCACCCATAAAACTTGGTTCAGTGAAGCCATTGTACCAACACACTGTATAAACAGTACAAAGAAATTAGTCATCATATTCTTATGGAAAGCAATTTTGTATATAATACTTGTTATTTCACACACACTTTAACACTGTAGAGCATACTCTTCTTGACCTATCATTACTTCCAACCTCACATATTGCATTGACAATACTGCCACAAGAACATCAGCTTCTATATACATGGACAATATTTAATGATATATATATAAAAGATCAATTTCCATACTTTCAACTTGACACAAAATCTGATTTGATCTAATATACCTGCTAATATCTAAGTTCAAATAAACCTACCATTCACTGGTGTGTCATCATTACGACAAATTATATCAATCTTTCACTCACTAAAAGTTATGATAAAATCATTTCCTCATAAATATGTTACTTCAATGGCAATACAATGATGCAACATGAATCCTACACGTAACATATATTTACTCAAATAAGAACAATAAAACCTGGCTGAGGTAACAAGGTAATTTTCTTTTCTTGAAACATTTAAAAAGTGAGATCTTAAAACTATTATACTTCAATAGAGAGAAAAAATATTCCAAAAAATGAATCTTTTTGGCAGGAGTAAAATATGGTACTTCAAACGGCAATACAATGATGCAACATGAAATCCTACACGTAACATGTATTTACTCAAGTAAAAACAAAACCTGGCCAAGATAACAAGTTGATTTTCTTTTCTTGAAAGTGAGATCTTAAAAGTATTACACTTTATTGAGAGGAAAAATATTCCCAAAAATGCATCTCTTTGGCAGGAGTAAAATATGGTACTTCAAATTGCAATACAATGATGCAACATGAAATCTTGCACTTATTATAATATATTTACTCAAATAAAAACAATCAAACCTGGCCGAGGCAACAAGGTGATTTCCTTTTCCTGAAACATTCAAAAAGTGAGATCTTAAAACTATACTTCAATAGTGAGACAAAAAATTCAAAGAAATGCAATTCTTTGGCAGGAGTAACTTTGGCATGTTCTTCAACTGTTATACTAATATATCACATCAAAAATATTGTTATTTTACATGACTACAATATCAAATATTTCCCTCTTTAATGGCATGCTTCACACACTACAAGAATATCCATCAATAAAATACAAATTTAAATAAACATAGAAGAATACTGATGAATACTGCAAAAGTGAAAACAATTATTTCAAAAGATGTTTCTTTGGCAGGAGTAACTTTGGCATGCTTTAACTGATATACTAGTATATCACATACAAAATATTGCATATCTCAAGACTACAACTAATGTTATGCATGCATTGAAGTCCCGTGAACCAGCCTAACATGCAGTAATGTGTATCCGCTTTGTTCCTTATGTTATTCATTATATATCTCATACGTATTATTTTGAAAGGTATACACATTTGTTTCGACAGCTCAAGTAAAGTATTAATGTTGTCATATGAAATAATCTTATTAATACCCTGGATTACATAATACTTTTCTTTGGAATGTAATAATAATTCATACACTATATATATGAATGATATTGCTATATGTATGATGTTGTAATATAATTATTTTTATTAATCTTTTAATCAAGTTAAATAGTACCTTTCTTCACTTTCACACCATGCACACCTCATGTGATTGTTAAAAAAAAATATGTATATTATAAATGTGACAAGGGTCGATGGCTTATAGCACCAAATAAATAAAATGGAAAATATTTCCCTCCTTAATGGCATACTAAACACATTACAAGACAAAATACACATACACCCTTTCCGTAGAATTTATTGAGGCATGAACGTTTTCCATCCATGTTTCGACAGAAGGTCAATAGTTTTCCACCTTTTTGCACACTCCGGTATATGGCACTTAAGCATGTGCATTTTTGGAGGAATGCACTCATCTGGAAATATAACAGGAAACCAAGCTGCAAAATCCCAACATAAATGACATAATTCATCAACCTCCTCACTGGTTAGAAACCGAGCCTGAAAAAAACTAAATATTGCCTGCAATCTCCCAAGCAACTCTGATAGCCTATCCTTTTGAGACCCTTTATTTAAAATCATAATCAAAAGATTGTGATTCTTCAAAATAATTTGGCAATGGTTGCTTACAAAGCACTGGCTATGATAAGCTTGTTTTTTCACCTTCAGCTTATTTTCTAAAACTGTGTTCAATTCTTGCTCTTTGGGTCGTTGCAGTTTTTTTACTTTCGCATAGACGGTTTCTAAATCTGTTTTTTAGTTTCTAGGGATGCTTTTGTGGACCTCACCTTGTCCTTCATTCTATTAACACGAGAAGTTTGTGCCATAATAAAATCTTTTGGGGTACCTATGCCACCCTTACACTTTGGACAACACAAATTCACACAATCTTTTCCATCAGCACTGGAAAGGCAATCAATATGGACCCAACCCTTTTCAGGATCAGTACCACAGTGAATACATTGCACCCAGTCCAACATTTTACCATCCTGAAACTGTTTGAAAGAAACAGCACACACTGGCAAGCAACATGGCTAAGCAACATGGCTCATTATGGTGCATACCCCCTGCTTACTAGTTTTCAAGGCAGTCTGAAAATCTCTTAACAACTCTCCTTCCTTTAAATCTTGTTGAACATGTCTGAGCAGTTCTTCGTGTAATGCCCTTGCATGTGTTGCTTCTTCCCATCTGCTGTGTAATGCCAAGTCTCGATCACTCAATGTGACTTGATCTTCCTTCTGGCACTGACCTTCCAACAACCTATAAAACTTTACAGTGAGGCCGAGCATTATGTGCAGGAATAGGGGGATGACATGTTGCATGTCAGACACCACAGGAAAAACGGCACTGTCTGCAATGGAATGATTGCACATGCCATTCATTCTTGCGTCTCCTCTTCTTCTTAGATCAGCCCTATTGTTGGCCAAATCCTAACGAATTCTAGCTGGGGAAGGATTCTTAAGCCACGATAGGTTAATCGCATATGAGCCATCAGCATTCCTCAGCATCAGATTGTGGGGTCCTCTGTTGTCCGCTAGACCAGAGAGGGGAAAGTAGCACCAGAGGCATGGAATTGATGCGGAGGCTCTATGCGACCTAAGACTTTACATAGGAGTTCATAATCTCCGAAGAGGAAGACACGGCAAGATTTCTCTTCCACACTAACTTTTAGAGAATAACCATTCTAAAGCACACAGAACTCTTCAGTGTAGGTTGAAAAAACCTTCTTTATGTTTACGTAGGTGTCAGTGGCTTTAAATACGGACAAGAGCTCTGTTGCATCGGACGAGTTGGGGTTGGTGGTATCACCACTTGAATACACAATTTGGCGGATGGTCCTCCCTTATCTCCCTGTAATGAGAACATGAACAATATAATAAGATTTAATCATTTACTCTGCCATATATTATCTTTCTTCAACCTAACAGGTAGTTTAAAAACCCAAAATATTCATATTTTGTGACATTATTTGCTTATTTTTGATCGGACTAAGACAATAGTTAGGGCTGTGACGATTATATATGTAAACGTTTAAACAAACCAACCTTCGATTAAACGTTTAGGCTATTAAACGAAAGTGCACAGCCCTAACAATCTTGTGTAGCCTAGGGCCTAATTACTGTATGGGGAAGCCTTATATATTACTTCTGAATTTTTGTATTACTGTTTATCTTTTAATTGATTTTTATTTTCACTTTCTTTAGATACCTGGGTAGGATCCGGGTAAGGGTTTTGGGTAACCAGTCCTAATATTTTGTTACTGACTTGATATAAGATATAATACTGTACTTACGCTAAGTTTCAGCCATAATTCGTCATGAAAATTTGGATCGCTCTTTAGCCGTCCCAACTTGATGTTTTTCTCCACAATCTGTTTGATGTACATTTGAAGATTAGACACACGGACAAATGGTACTTCTGTAGTGGAGTCAGTCTCTCCTGCAATTGTCCTTTGCAATTTTGTGGTGCCCACCTCCAGAATTCCACCATACCTTTCATGTCTCTCTGTGTAAAGCAAAGAAAGAAACAACAATTTGAAAGTTGGAATTGGCAGTATGTGAACGTGATGAGAAATACTACTGACTAAAGTGCAAAAGTGATCAATGAATAGTAGATATTTGGTTTAATTCACAAAAGACAACATTATCTAATAAACTACAAAATAATATTTATTCTCATTTCAAGAATTTGATGAAATTGTGGATTTGTAATTCATCTTTAGCCATGACCTTGAGGTAATTGTTTTACCAGTGTATGCAGCTAACTGCTGGAAATTGTTTGGATCCATCATTTTTTTGGTACTTAAATAGAGATAGCATATGGATGAAAAATAGAACCAACAATTTACCTGATAGCTCTTTGTAGGTTACATGGTCACTGGAAATGATGTTAATATTTGCGTTCTTCAAGAAATTTCGCAAGGCCCTCATACGGCTTATAGGTAGACGAAGCAAGACTTTTGAATCAAAGGCATCTCCTGGTGACAATTCTGTGAAAACAAAGTGTACATCATAAGAAAAATTCACTATAAACAATTAATTTATTTGATTTTATTGCAGCAACAAGTCGTGCTATAAAAGAATATCCATATCATTTTGCATTTTAAGTCAACTGGATGGTCAAAAAATGATTTAGAAAACATTGAAGAAAAAAAGGCCAATGTTATAAATACCTAGAATCTGAAAAGCTATCAGCCTGTAGGTTGGGGACAAATGCTCATTTATGCTCATTTATGTATGCAAAAGAACACAACAATTTGATCCATTTAAAATTAGGATGTAAAGTTTTTTATCGGAGATGAGTCCCTCACCCCCCCTTCCCCTCTCCCTCTCTCCTTCTCCTTCTTTACCCACACAAAATGAAATTAATAACCTTCGGCTTGCAGCAAATAGTATGTCAACTTTCTTTCATGTTGTAATGAAATTTAAAATAGTAAAAACTAATTAATCTGAGTGCACAAAAGAATACACTGTGAATAAACTGAGTATTAAGAAAGCCCTAACCGAAGACTGGCACGTATCTTTTCCAAAATACATTTACAAACTATTAGTGGAACTGGTATGTTGTAACAGAAACACAGTTAAATGCTGAAATTGCCATTTTCTTTTAAAGGGTAAAAGAGTAAAAATGCCAAACTTTTTTACCAAGCTCTATAATTTTGAGTAATATATAGCACAAAAACAATGATGGGAACCATTCACTTCTGGTAATGATTTTGTGCTTAATTGAAACTTGATAACCATCACAATCACTGACATATATCCATTTATATTCACTCTCAACTTCAAGAAAGACATCATACATTAAAATATAAATTTTGCAGATGTATCATGTATGGAAATATGTGCATAATGAGTTATCCAAATGATCTTAATCTGTGAGGTACATTATACCATACTTTCAAAATTTAAGTGGAAGAGCTTTATTGGCTGATAAAGTACAGTACTGAAAATGGTTGTTGGGAGCTAGTCCTTGCTGAAAACTTCATGTCTCATAGTATCCTGATTATAATCTTATATGCAAACGCATATATATTGCTTTTTTTCGTTGACAGTGTTTCTGTATCAGTAAGTTTGTATATATAAGCACTAGACAACACTGAGCTAATTACCTTTGATCAGATTTAAGTCGGCCCTCTCTGATGTAAGAGATGCAATTTCTGGGTTTTGCAGTAAAAACTCTGCCAAAAGTGCAGCAATGTCCTCATTAGTTGAATCTTCATTACTGGATAATATGTGAAAAATCTGAAACAAGGACGAAGAAATGAAATTGAGCAAAATTAAGAAAATGTTTCCTGTACTTAAGCAATGAAGTGAAGATGGTGCATATAATTATTATATGTTACAGCGTGAAAACGAGTGAGCCTCATCATTTGATAGAACAAATTGGTCCACGTACAGCTGACAAACACTAAATTTGAGATATTTGGTCTATTTGGGCAATGGAGTCCATACACTTAGGCCTACATGAGTCTAGGCTACAGACAGGCAATTTCAACAATAATTTTACAACTTTTACTCATGATTTAGCCTACTTCAGTCACACACAATATATTTCCCGCGAGGATAATTATGAACTTATTAATACCAAGATCTGGTCTAGGCCTAAACGTACGTGTAATTTCATTATTTTTACCCCATGCGATGCATCTGTGACGATAACATTAGGTCAGTGACAGTCGGTTTCGTACGTTTCTGGGCAAATCAATGCGAACTTAACACGTTAGGCTATTGTACTTAAGTGATATGAAATCCGGGCTCTGAAACAGATGACAAGATATTAGAAAAAGTATAACTTTTCAAAAATCAAGTCGTATATGAAATTAAAGCTTAATAAATGTTCTCCTTCGCTGGGTATCTCTCGTGTTAAGCTTATATTGAAAATAAGAAAGATTTTTCACTTTTTTCTTACCTGTAAAGTTTCAACAGAAATATCTCAGACCTAGCACCTCGATGACCTTTATCACATATCCAGCGAAGAACTTTAAATATTCATTAGGTACATTT
>JAIGNY010001757.1:1115000-1117500 GCA_020152595.1 Chiridota heheva
CCCTGTTTTGAACAAGTTAAAGTTTACGAAGTAAACTATCAGGAATGTCAGCCAGAAGGGAATTAGCATAATATAACTGCGATAAAACAAGAGATACCATGAGTTTGGTACATGTATTATCATTACGATATTACCTTATTTTGCGAAATCGAGCGTAAATGAAAAGAAGCCGACTTTACAACTTTGTTTACATGATGGGCCATTGACATGTTAGAATTAAAAATGACTCCTAATGTCTTAACTTTCACAGACGGTAGAATGACCTTATCCCTTACAACTACACTGGGGTGAATACGTTTAACTAGGTCACTAAAAGAGGGAGAAGTGATTACTATGAACTCTGTTTTTTCATCATTTAATTTGAGTTGGTTGGCAATCATCCAAGACCTAACATCACGAATACAAGCCTCTATTTTGCAGACTGCCATTGATATACTATTGGCATCTTTGGAATTGAAGTAGGTGTACATTTGCGTGTCATCATCATATATATGGTACGATATCGCATGTCGTTCCATTATATCACTCACTGGAAGCATGTAAATACTAAACAAGAGGGGTCCTAAGACCGAACCCTGAGGGACACCTGTCACAAGATGGCCAGGATTAGAACACGCACCATTGATACGCGTACTTTGTTGCCGGTCTGTTAGGTAGGAACGCATCCATTGCAGAACAAGACCAGAAATACGACATCTTGACCGCAACCTGTCTAATAACATTTGATGATTGATAGTATCAAATGCAAAGCTAAGATCAATAAAGACCTGTAATACACCCTCATCCCTGTCCAAGGCAGAGCCAATGTCATTCTTTACTCTGAGAAGAGCAGTTTCTGTGCTATGGTTTGGTCGGTAAGCACTCTGGAATAGATCCAACAGATTTTGTTTGATCAGGAATGTCATTATTTGCTTTGCAACTATCTTTTCAAAGAATTTTGGCAACAAATGGCATGTTGGAGATAGATCTGTAATTCTTGAGTTGCTCAGGATCAAGACAATTCCTTTTCAGTATTGGAGTAACAAGTGCAGTTTTCAAGCATCCGGGTACAACTCCGCTTGCAAGTGAATCATTAATAGACTCCTGCAAAATTAGAATGAACTTGTCAAGAATAACATCTTCCTTGAGCAGCCACACTGGTATAGGATCCAACGAGGAAGATTTGGAAGGGGCTTTCAAGATAATCTCTCGAAGATAACTCTGAGAAATTAAATAAAAACTTGTGAGTCTTGCATCCTCAATCAAGAGAAAATTGGTTGGGGGTTCAGAATCCAATGTAACTGATGGTAGAGATTCACAGAGTTCAGCAATCTTCTCCTGAAAAAAAGTTGGCAAATCTATTTGCAATATCTTTTGCATCATCAAATTCAGGCAGATGCACTTTCTGGCTACGGGTCAGCGTATTTGTTAGTCTAAACATATCCTTTAGAGTGGCATCTGAGAAGACTTTTTTTTATAATACGCTGATTTGGCGATCTTAATAGTTTTTACAACCAGACGGCATTGAAGTTGGTACATCTGTTTGTCAACTTTAAGACCAGACTTCTGCCATTTCCTTTCCAGTTGCCTTCTCTTTTTCCTCTCATTGTGCACATCAGTAGTATACCAGGGATTACTTCTGTTGCGACGTGATTTGGAAATAACATTGCATTATATGCATCAAAATGCTTATCACCTGTTATAACAAGAGCCTCGGCAATATCACTTGCAAAGTGTTCCGGATTAACTTTCCTAAATTTGCGGACATATAATGGAATGGCTAAAGATGTGGGCCATTCCATATGGAGGGTACACACCACGGGATAGTGGTCACACTGTTTATGTAATGAATGTATCATTTGAACAGAAACATTTTTAAGCAGACCGCTGTTTTGCCGTGTAGTAATAAGATCCAATGTGTGACCTAGCTTGTGAGTGGGGGAAGTCACATGTTGAACCAAGCTCATGGATTCCAGAATAGAATTGAATTGTCTGGAATCCTTATTTGTAGGATCATCAAGGTGCCTACTTCCAACCTGGAAATACCTTTTGCTATGAGTTTGAATTTCTGTTATAAAAACAATGAACAATTAACAAAATATAACCATATAATATTTTGTAGGTTATAATGTGTTGTAAAATGCTCGGAAATTTCAATCTCAATATCAATATATACTCGGATTCCACAAATGTCAAAGTTGAATTTGTGATTTGAAGATAATTGACTGATATCATTTGATATGTGACGCTACATCACCGTGTTTTTTGAAAAAATTTCGTTTACTTTCTTAAAATTTGTTCATAAAATGTATAAGACCAAACCTCCATCTGCTTTGTAAATACAACAATAGCACAGGATAAGTATGGTAAGGGTAATTCACCAGATGAAGAAAATAATATTTGTAATTGGCAAGAATTTTCCCCAGTTTCCATTACACGTATTACATTATTACGGAAGTGAGTCCGTAACATCAGTATTTAAAGTAGAATTGTTTCCTTAGTTCTGCTTGTTGTAATGTAT
>JAIGNY010001757.1:1122500-1127500 GCA_020152595.1 Chiridota heheva
ACCTAAACTAATCCTATATCTATATCACAGTGTACATGAAATTGTGTCTCGTTAACTCTGGGGTCAAACGTCAAAGGTCACAGAGCTAATGGCCCTTTTAACCATTTCCCCATAGTTATTGTTATAAGCTTTTTTTTCCCCATCATACTGTATGCTTAAGGTGATAAGATCAGCAACTTCATGGATTGCTTTCTTTTAGTATCATTAGTTTTATTTTTCACTTTAATGATACTTTATGATAGGGCACTTTAGGAAACTTGTCCATTAAAACAAAATACTGATTGAACATCGATGCCCCTCTCCCAATGCCCATTTGATCCATGAATACAAGCATTATAGGATACAGGTGTAAATACATTTGTGTCATACATGTTCAATATATTGTGATTTTGTTCTTATATAGTATTAGGTTATATATTTTGTATCTTTACAGGTATGTAAATTAGTAGCAAAATATATCTCAGTGACAATTTTCTTACTGATTGTATTTGATTTGAGGATAATGGATAATGGTATTCTGAGGGTAAGGGTGGAGGTTGTTTTCAGCTGAATATTAAAGTTGATGGTATTATGAGCTGAAGATACGGAATGATGGTATTCCGGGGGTTAATTATGATGGTGTTTTAAGCTAAATGGTAAAGGTGGTGATAATATGAGCGGAGGATAATGGATGATGGTATATTGCGGGTTGAGTAGGATGATGATTTCAACTAATTGTAAAAGATTTCGATTGTATCGGCTGAGGAAATTATGGAGGATTAGCCATGTTATGAGGGTAAATACTCATATTTAGATAATCATTGATGACTTTCCAATTGATGAATGTAAGGGATGATGGCATTCTGGTATTATGGGGATACAAGGTTTAGTCGCTGATCAAAAATGACGGTACTTTTTCTGCATGTCATTTATAAATGTATCGAGGACTATGATATTTTTTGAGCTATAGTGGTCACGAAAAGTTGATGTTAAAGTAAGTCTATGATGTATGCGAAATTTGACTTAATATAGATATTAAAATGAATGTCATCGCGATATTTTGCTGTTGAGTTTCATCTTTCATTCGAAATATCTATAAGAACAGCCATATTTGTGACTGTAATCTGCAAATACATTAAAGGTACAACAGTGGGTCAAGAAGTTTGTAGAGGTACGGGCTGACAGTTGTCTATGTTACGTTACGGCTATCGTGAATAAGTGGTTGGAATCGAACTATATATCCATATATATATATATATATATATATATATATATATATATATATATATATATATATATATATATATATATATATATATATATATATATATATATATATATATATATATATATATATATATATATATATATATATATATATATATATATATATATATATATATTTATATATATATATGTATATATATATATATATATATATATATATATATATATATATATATATTTATATATATATATATATATATATATATATATATATATATATATATATATATATATATATATATATATATATATATATATATATATATATATATATATATATATATACATATATATATATATATATATATATATATATATTTGTTTATTTATTTTATAGGTGTAGGAAGAGTCACCGCGCAGGAAGGGGAGGGGAAACCCATTTGTTCCCAGTGATAGTATATTTGCACTGTTAGATTAAATTGAGTTCATGGACGCATAGTATTGGCCAGATTTTTGAAGTTTTCTAATGTCCGCTCTTACTTTGAACGTGTTTTGACGGGAATCCTCTATAATACATCCCAGTTACCCAACCCTAGCCCAATCAGCATCATGCCAAGTCGAGATCAGCGGGTATGGTAGGTCATATTTCACTGGGGAGGACATCTTGGCGCCCCCTCCTCGACATAAAAAAAATTCTCTTAAGTAAAACGTGCACATAGATCTAAATTGGCCCTAGGAAATTGCATAAAATCAGTGTTTCAAATCTAGGGACAAACTTCCCGAAAATGTCTAAAATTTCCTGAAAATGAGGAAACTTTCGCAGATTGAGAACGAGGGAAATTTCTCTAAAATTGAAAAAAACTTCCTAAACATCGCAGAAAATATCCCTAAAATGAAAAAAATTTCACAAAAATAATAGAAAATTCCCCAAAATGCCGAAAATAGAAGAAATTTCTCTAAAATTGGAGAGAAAAAAAATAAAGACAATTTCTGCAGATTGAAAAAAAAATTGAAGAAAATTTCTTAAACATTTAAGAAAATATCCTCAAAATGATGGAAATTTCACGAAAATAGAAGCGAATTATCCCGATAATGTAGTTTTTAAAAGAATAACATTTTCCGAAAATTGAAGACAATGTTTTAAACATTGAAGCAAATATATCAAAATGATGAAAATTTCAAAAAAGTTAATAGCAAATTTGTTCATACATGAAGGAAATTTTTCGAAATTGAAGGAAATTCAGAAAATTTAAGAAAACAAATCGTAAAATTGAAGAAAATTTCCGTAAAATAAAGGAAAATTTCCGAAAATTTAAGAATTCCCAGAAATTTGAAGGAGATTTTTTGGCGGAAATTGAAGATTTTCCGAAGAAAATAAATTCGTAAGACGTTAGTATTATTTTATTTTTTTGCAAACAACAGAAAAAGCAGGGGCGATGGGAACCTGGTACTTGTTTAAAATTGTGTTAACTTGATAGGCATGATATAGGAGCGAAGACCGCGAAGAACCGGTGGGGACCCAAGGGCTTTCGGGAAGCCCGGGCCTACGTTCTCTGTGGTTTTGATAAAATGTGTCACATATATGGGGCGAAGCTGCAGGTAGAGGCACTGGGGGATAGCAGAAAATTGCTTAATCCTGAGTTGACGTCCTGGTAGGCGTTTTTTGGCTTGATTTTGGTGGCAGAAAATTGCTTCAAAGATTAGATAAAAGAAATATATAATATTGGACAAATTTTCAAATGTAGAATCCCATTGACTACAATATATGCCTTTAGTTTGGGTCTAGGGATGGTTTTCATGCTTTTGATGTAAGAATAAAGCTTTGAGAGAAAACATTTATAGGGTTGAGAATAAAAAGTGTATAAGAATATGTTCTCCAGACAATTTTTGCGCCCCTGTGAGCATTTGGCGCCATGTCAAAAAGCTTCTACCATCTGTATTCAATCAAATTGCTGCCATCGGGTAGGGCAGATATTAAATATTGATGACGAGCTATCTCCATGCATCATCTATTGTCCAGACGCGAAATGCATGGGCCCGCTCGAGTACCAATGGTTGCGTTAGGGTGAAGTCCCCGGAAATTGTGTTTTTTGCTGAGGAAAATGTATGCGCTTTTGGACGACAAAAATGGAATATTACGGCGTGCAAATAATATATAACAAGAAGTTATTGATCAGCAAATAAATTTTCCCAAAGCCTAAAAAAATTATATATTTTCAAGACGATTTTGGCTCCCCCTTGAGCACTCGGCGCCCTCTCTCAGAAAGCTTGGGACAGTTTCCCCCTACCCCCCTTCCCCCTGCTACCACGCCACTGATCGAGATGATTCTGACAGTCAGATATATCCAGATTTAGTGATGTCGGAATCACGGAGGCAATGGGGGTGGGGATCACCGCCCTATTATTTAGATATTAAGGACAATTTTGAGAAAATAGGGGCCTATAAATCATGATGACAAATTAATAAAAAATAGATAAATACAAACTTTTGGAATATTTTGGGAAAATGTCGCATAGTTTTTGTTTAGGAAAAACTTAGAGAATTTTGAGGGAAAACTTAATAGAAAATTTTGTCAAATAAGTCGAAAATTTGCTAACTGTAAACTGCAAAATATGCTTTACTAAAAGATTAGGTTTTCGGAAATATTGTGGTCCATTTTCCCAAGATGAGTTGTATCAGGATTGCAGGGTTACCAATTGAAAAATCCAAAATAATTTTCTGTGGTGCAAATTTTCAGGGGAAGGAGGGGAGGGCTAGCGTAGCCACAAGGGAAGTGGCTACGCTCCCCCCCTTCCTCCTCATTCTCCCAACGATCGTTTTTAACAATTGTCCAAATCCGAGGGAAATGTCGAGAGGCCCTCAATTTCCCAACAGTTTGTTGAGTCCGGCACACTACTTCTCCGCAAAATCGATTTGACAATTTGTCCAAATTTTCCACAGGTAGCGTGTAAGCCCCAATATCTTCCCAATTCGTGGTGTATGGCGCCGCCACAGGGCGATTTCCCCTTCCAGGTTTTTAGCTATGCCACTGTATAAGCATCCCACACCCCTCATGAATGATTCGCGCCCTTACATCATCGATGTTCAGACTCATGTTGGAAAATCGAACTAACATCTCAAGCCTACCGAAAAGTCACGCATCACTGACCCACATTCCACACACACAGTGTGTACAATTATACGTACGTATGTACAGATTTTGTTTCGGGAATAGTTTAAGGGTGACACAGCGTGTACACTATTTAAGAAATATTTAGTGAGGGCGCTGCGAGTGGCAATGTCGTAGATGTCGGGCACCATATTGGCACGTTAAGATACGCACTGCCTATGCTACCACTGGTGTACGCAGTGAGGATCTCGCGGAGCAAGGTACCTCTAACCCCAGGGGGGCCTGCAAACAAAAACAAAAACAGATCGAGAAGAAAGAAAAAAACAAAGAATGAAAATAAATATTGTTTTGTGGTTTCTCTGAGTAGGGCCGTCGTACTTTTTTATCGGGGTCCTTTTCTGTGCTGAGACCCAATGCATTTCGGGGTTTTCATTGCGTAGGGGCTCCTTCTATCGAACAGTCCGACACTAATCTAGAATATGTTGTATTTGATTTTTCCATACGAAAGGGCCTCTACTTGTTTGGTTGGGCCCCTAGTCTGCAGTATAAATCTTCCTTTTAATATAGGCCTATTGTTAAAAGAATGAAAGAAATCACCAAGTTCATAGTTTCAAATAAAAAAAAACACCGCTTCCTCCTTGGTCTGCCCCAGGGCCTCCTATAAGAGTGACAATTTACATCCAA
>JAIGNY010001757.1:1132500-1177500 GCA_020152595.1 Chiridota heheva
GTACCAAGGACAAAATTGAACATTATATCTACAATCTTTGACAAAACTCGTTGAAACACTTGGTGAAAATATGTGGTGTTCTTCATGAAGCTACTTTTCTATTATAAATTATTCCACATTTAGAGATCAGAAATGCTGGAATATTTTTCCTTGCTTCTCTAATCTCTACTCGTCGAATTGTAATTAACGTTTTAGAATTTTAAGGACATTTTTTATCATTTCATTGACGCCGCCAGTGTCCCCGTTCCATATTTCACTATATTGATTGTCTTCCTCTCCCCCTCCCCGTTCCATGTTGGCCCTTCTTACTTTTCTTTCTGGAAATGACGTTAAGAAAGCAATATACTCAACATTGAAAAGGAGAATGGGGTAGGGGTTACAATTCTCGGAAAAAAATATTAAAGAAACATAACCTGATAACATTCTCAAAAAGCTGAAATGTTCCAACAGTTTTGTCCAAGATTGTCTAAGGAAAGAATGTCCATTTTTTGTTTAGATAAGTTGCATTATTTTTCGATAGCAGATGTGTTTTGAGTGTCTAGTGAAAAATTAGCGATATAAATTTTAACGACAATAAGTTATATAATGAATAAGAATAGACTTGGGGATTAGAGTAAATAAATAGGTCAATGGAAACTAATTTTTGTGTTTTTGAAGGTTGCAAATACTTGAGAATTCGTGCGTTTTTCAGGAATTGAATGAAGAAAAATAAATGACGATAAAAGACTGTGATTAAACTATAAGCATATGTATAAAAGCTATTTAATAAATAAAAGGAAATAAAAGGAATGTTGACCCTTATGTAATCGACAGGATTCAAACCCATCTTCCAATGGTTCGAACTCCATCCTATTGTCTGCTATCCCACAGCGACGCTTGCAACAAAGGGATTGAAATAATGTCATCCATTCTCGAGGAAATAGGAGGAAGAATGGTAGAGCTGCGAATTATGTGAAATCTTTATACAAATCAACACAAGTAAAGTCGTTTAATCAATTTGTCTCTTAATTTCTTTCTCAACTTTCAATATTATTATGGAGTTCCTTTTACCGATTGCGTAATACACCGAACAGTTGAAGCAGAAATGATAGATTTGTGGCATAAAATACAATTCTTTTCATGAACCTACTTTTCTATTGCACATTTTCCACATAAAAATCACAAATGCTGGAAAACCCACCACAGGCTTCCCCTGAACCCTATCGGCCCATGGCCTCAACCGCACGAAGGCTGCTTGTTTTGCGATCAGGCTAAACGCTTGCTTCGCTTGCAAAGGCCACCAACCCACCGCAGCGCAGGGCCCCAACCAAAATTACCTCATTGATTAAACATTTACAAATCATCAATACTGTTTTTTGTAGGTCGTTTCAACCCTCTATTAACAATTTTAGTAGCTTGATGTAACTTTTCGACATTGTTATATTTTTTCAGGACATTTCCCGTTCCCTACCCTACTACAGTGTATTTTTTCAATCCCCTCCACACACCTTGTCGTTTTTAATTAACACTGCCTTGCCCTAACCAATTTTACGCGAAATGAACCAATTGACATAATTTGAGTATAGCTTTCCGATTTGTATTTTGTTTTTACAAAATAAGCGCCATTTTCTTTAAGAATATTATAGGTTTTCTTGGACAATCTTGGACAAAACTCGATGAAACACTTGGTAAAATTATGCGATGTTTTCAATAAAGTTACTTTTCTATTGTAAATTAATCCACATTTAGAAATCAAATACTGGAAAAAATTTATGTTGCCTCTTTAATCTCTAATGTTCAAATTGTAATTAATATTTTAGAATTTTAAGGATACTTTTATCATTCCATTGACGCCGCCAGTATTTCCGTCCCCTACCTCACTACATTAATTGTCCTCCTCCCCCCTCCCATTCAACGTTGGCCGTTGTTACTATTTTCCTGGAAATGACGTTAGGAAATAAGTAAATTCAACATTGAAAGGGGAGAGGGTGGGGTAAGGGAGTTACACATCTCAAAATTATTAAAGAAACATAACAGTATAACATATGTAGTTCTCAAAAAGCTGAAGTGTTTCAAACAGTTTTGTCAAGATTGTAAATATAAAAACATCAAATTGTGCCACAGCAATAACTTGAGTTTGATCTGAATGTGTAAATGAGAAAAAAATACAATGCGACAGGAACAGAAATGTATGTAGCATGTCCCAACTTGTATTACCACGTCTTTTAAGTGTAAATTTAATTCCATGGAATTAAGCTTCCTGCGACAGATTTCACACAGGCATAGGTGATGTCCTATCGGTAATATGTAAAATAGTATTACTTAAGCATGATTATTTCAAGTAATAATACATTGTTTTGAAGCATGTTAACGATTACGTTGCAGCATTGTTTAGATGCATGATATATATATCTAAATCGGAATCATTTCAAAGTAACGCTACAAATTTAGTCCATTATATTGCACAAGTAATGTGTTATCAACATTGGGCTACTATCTACGTAGCATGATCATTCCCAAGAACTAGATGTGAGTGAAATCCTACAATAACGAATACCTTTGAAATGCGTTGGAAAAAAAGTTGGTGCTTTTGCTGTTTTCTCTGAATCACTACTCGTTGGACAAGTATTTATGGGAGAAGACAACTGTTCTGCAGGAACAAGTCCAACAATTGCATACAAGGCAACACTTAAGCTGGTTAGTGAAAAAACGATGGCTACTATAAAAAGCAAAATAACAACTTTTTTCGATGCACAGTACATTTCTCGTATAAGTTTGGCTGTATTTTCTGGTGTATGCACTCCCAATTGAAAATTGTCGCAGAGTTGAGTTTCTTGTTGTTGTGCCATAGTTGCTTCCTATCGGATCAATGTTAGTATAAAGTACTTACCCCTTACATATTATTAATATCCACCACACACCATTTGGACCACAATAAGTATCACAATGGGGCATTCATTGAAGTTATTGACCGTACAAAACATAATATTTGTATACATGCAATTGTATTATAATATATGTTGTATTCTATTTTTTTTTTTTTTTATGACGTTTTCAAAGTTTTGTATTCAATGTCTGTAAACACCGACATACTACACACACCGCTTTGCAAATACAGGGCAAATCATTACTAAAAACTTGTTATATCACAATGAAACGAAAAGGCTGGTTAGGATTCCCTTCTATAGCGGTTTTGTTTTGTTTTCAGTGGTAAGGTTATGTACTATTTTTGCATTTTCTTAAGTTAGTACTTTTCATAAGTAAGTATTATCTAAGTCGGTGTATATTAACTTGATCTGCTTTCAACAGCCGAACATATACATGTAACGAGAGAGTATATTTTGGTTGGTCTAGCCTATACTTAGAATACAAAGCCCGTTCAAAATATGATATGTAAAAATATTCCTATTACCAGTACAATTAAGTTTGTCGTCGATAGAGGGCCTTCCATTTGTGTACTTCGAGCAACAACACTGAAGAAATTATCAACTTGTAACTGAACCTACCGAATATTGTAATGTACTAAAGTTATATCACATTATTACAACAACTACCTCGTTTAAAGTAGCATTACGTATTTGGCATGATTTTCCGGGAGTACAGGCAAAACAAAATCCAAATTAGTTTCTGGAAATGTAGCGGTAACATGACCTGAAATCAATTTAAATGTATGATTAGAAGTTATGGCAGTGCTAACCTACTCGTTCTACAAATGTTGCGTCAAATTTGAATTATATTCATATAGTCAAAGCGATGAAATTGATGTATTTGTTGTATTGAACAGCAGCAATCGTGACTACCGGGACCAGCATAACATCAGTGTACGGTTCCTACGTAAAGGTTGGCGTTGTGGTCATATTAATATGTTGTTAATATCTTCCGATAAACCTATTTGGTTTTAGTCCAGATCTGAACCATATACTAGCCTTTCTATTGAACACTACCGCCACCATCTTAATTAAAAGCAAAGAGCCTTTTTTTAAATCTTATCACCCACATATACATATATGTAGTCACTTGTAGTCACCTGCAGAAATGGTAGTCACTTTGCTGAATAGGAAAATAACTGCCTATACCTCATGCACTACATGACGACTCCTTGATATTAGGGTAGCTGGTGGGGTCCTTTAGGGGTCTCATATGATGACCTCATATTATAAGTTAGGGGTCATAAGTTTTTTGAACGGGACAAATATTTGTGATATTTGTGGCTGTTCGTGTGTTTGTGTGTGTGTGTGTCGTTTATAACTCAACAACTGCAATACTCTCATGAACCAAAATTGGTGGATGGATATCCCTTGCCCGAATTTTTGTCTCCAATGTTTTGGGGTACAAAAGTCAAAGGTCACAGTTCAAATGGGACAAGTTTGTTGTGATGGTTGAATCTTTTGAAGGAATAACTTCGTAATTTTAGAAATTACATATAGGGTTAGGTTTAACATTCTAACATTCTACCAAATCTTTAAAATAATTAGAAGTCGGTCAGGGGTTAAAGGTCAAATAAGTTCTTTCTATGCAAAATTTTGCGGCATTTTAATTTAAACTAAAAGATTACAAGACCTTTTCCAACCTTATGCTCTGCATGAATTTGTGTCCCGTAGATTCTGGGGTCAAAAGGTCAAAGGTCACAGGGGTATTGACCACTTTTCACCATTTTCCTCTATAAATATGGAATAGGCCTAGTACGTGTGACATGAGCATGAATGAACTCATACAGTAGAATACGATAAATGAAAATTTTCAGATGTTGTTCCAGTGATTAGACTTAAGGGTTAGAGGTCAAATGTGTGATTTTATGGGGTAATAATGAACTATATTTTAACGATTTTTGTGCGAAAATACCGCAGAGATATAGCAAACCTGTTAGCTATTTCCCCCACTATGCTCTATTCTTAAGGCAATGAGATCAGCAACTAATTGGATTGCTTTCTAATTTTTTTTGTAAACGGAACAAATGAAGGTGCAAATACATCATTTTACCATCATTTTATCTAATCCATCTTTTGAAAATTATTATTTAAACGTCAGGGAAGCCATACTCCAATACAACGCATTACAAGATGAGGTACTTAAAATGTTTTACATTTGATTGCGATTTATAGTTAAATCTTACCTCATATACCTTTTGAAAAAAAAGAAAACTTCTGAAAAGAATTAGATATGTAATACGTATGTTTACACCTGATTTTAATTTGATCTTATAATCTTATAATTCTCTATTACAAGCTGACCGTAGGAAGACAATTTCTGAAAACATAAAGCAGCAATAACATTTCATACAGGCAAAAAAGCAAAAATACTTGGGGTCACCCTCCCCTCCTCCTCCCCCTTCCCCCACCCCACCACAAACTAAAAGAACTGCGAGAAAGTTATCCATTCTATCCAATGCAAGACAGGGTGTCCTCGCCTACCGGTCAATAACCTCCTGCAGTCAGTGCGGCGTTCGTCATGTGCACGGTACCAACATCACAATTCTGATGAAATACCACTGACGAATAAAGATTGCTTTAAGTACAGCTTTATACCCAGCACAGTTAAATACTGAAACTCACTTTCATTTAATGTAACTATCAATAAAGATTCCAAGCATTTCAAAGATACAGTCATAAAGCACCTAAACCAACAAGATCGATATACCACGCATGCGCACACCTATCTTGCATGTTCAACTCCCCACTGCTATGCAGTATTCATACAGATCCAGAACTAGGCTTAGTCATACAAAACAAATAAGGCAAGATAACGAGAATAAAGGTGAACAAATACCTTAACAACATCGTCCATTTAAAAAAAAACAGGTCTGTAGCAGCTGGGTTCAAACAAATAGGGAGTTTAAGATAAAGTGATTCACTCCTTATGCTATCAGTCCCACTTATTGAACCAACGATACACACATATTCGCCCATGCTTTCTTTAACAGCATTTGTCGTAATGTTAGTAATTATGTAATTGGAATATTTAGTTATCGGCCTAGCCCTTGGATAAATAACAACATTTTCTGCTCCAATCACAAAGAAACTTGCACTTTAGAATTCATCTCATACAAAAAAGATTTCACTTTGAACAAAATAACTGTAATATTTACAACGACGAGGAAACACACAATTACAATGACGTAGTGGTCGCCTGCGTATTCGTTTATGATAGTAACAATGCTATCACGAAACGTTTAATACGACCCGAACGAGAACACAGGTACGACGTACGGACAGACATAACATCGACAACCGAGTCAATGTCCACAGCCTTTGATAACCAGTTGTGGTGCACTGGCGTGTCTACCCAACCAGCTTTAAACCCAGGATCTCGTGGTCTGTAGACATGTATGATAACCGCTAAAGTCAACAGTTTTACCTGCTAAGGTAATGTTAGGGTAATAAATCTGAAGGAAAAAAATCACCAATAGTAACAACATTTTACCTTGCTACGCACATACTAGATTCACTACGTTATATCGCTTTACAGAATAATTCAATTGTCACACAAGAAACAAAGCAGCTTCAAATTGAATTGAAAGCAAACGCATGCGCTAAATAAGTACCCATGGATCGATATGCATTCAAGGTAGCACAGTATGCCATACAATGTCCTCGTTTCCATATATCTTTGATTGACGGACACCGTACAACACAGTACACTTATACAGTACATATTGCGCAGATGTATCTTAGGTGTACGAAGCAACAAATAAAGTCAATGCAGTAGTGTATTTTGAATGTCCCCTTTGTACTTCTATATCGAAATGTTGAATCCTTCGTAATGTTTAGTATAAAACAGACACCTTTTTGCAAATACAGGTTAATCATATAAATTCTACACAAAAAAGATAGCTGTCACGCACCCGTGAAATAAGTCTATGCCAAAAATGATATTTGGATTTGTCATTAGTCATTAAAAATATCCTATTATAGACTAAAAACTGTGCTCCAACACGGCAATATTGGTAGTTGGCTTTTTAATAAGAACTCACCATTGGTTCCGTGAATCTGATGCCATTATTCATGTGATGATCCTTATTGAAAAGAATAGAGTTTTTTTTATCTCATCACCCACATATACATGTGGGAATGAGATATTGTAAATATTAAGAAAAGGTATTGTCCCATAAGTACATTTGCAAATGCCGCCGAGTGGTAAGGTCATATCCGGCTTTCAATTTCCCTTATTGATTTTGTTGATCACACATCACTATGACCGAACTTAGAGGCCTATATTAAGGTATTTGTTATCTGCAACATCACAGAATTCTCGCAATAGGCAAATTTGAAAACCGGAAGTTACGTTATAACACGGCGACGTTCACTTGTGAAGTTTTGATGGGACGATATTTTTCCTTTATGACCATACATGCATACTAAATATAGCGGTGTTCCAAATTTGAAAAGTCTGTCCGATTTGTGAGCTGCAATTCTTAAACATATAAATTTTGAGGACGTCGATTACAAAAAAAATTTTTTAGTGATGTAAAAGAACAAAATGCTCATTGGAAAAAGTATAAATAAACACCAAAGTCCGGAAAAATGAATATGAAAATAAATATCCTCTTCCTAACGTTATAGGCCGCGCATGTGAACTCATTGTTTTCGACATACACGCCGAGTTCCTTGACAATTTTAATTCTTAACCTTTAAATTATCATAAAGTGAATGCAAAATACTTTATGAAGCAGAAAGCAGCCTACATGACGTACGTTTTAATTATGTATTATAATTGACACAGTATTGTAATGCTTGAATTTTATAGGTTAGTAATGTAAATATTGATACGCTAGAGCTGTTTGATTTAAAATTAGAACTAAATGTTGTAGCCATGTATGTTGGTTTCGTCTGGGGTTTTGAAATATATCCCAGAATAAGACCAGTTTGACAAAAGGAAGTTGCAGCCAATTTGAAAGTGACGAGTAATGGTATAAGGAGCAATACGATATCAAGTTTTACTTGTATTTTTCATGGATCAAAAATAAATGATTATCAAAGACATAACATCAACATATCAACCCATTACACTTGACACCAGTATGAAAATGTGACAATCTTTAGTGGTCTTATAACACATTTAATTTTTACAATGGTTGATAACTAAAAAGTCGCAAAAGTAATACCTATATGTTAGACAGATTAATCTTATCTTGAGGTAAATTTCAGGGAAACGATGGAATTGCCTACTAGGATGAGGTGGTCTGAGCTTCAGTGAACTGGTCCCAACTGGGATTGAACATATTCTCAACATCGATGAACTCTTCCCAACCTGGAACCAGTAATTGAGAAAACCCAAATTGGAATTTTGTTCTTGCATTCGATAATGGTACCCAAAGGAGCTAAAGATGAATAGAGTAAAGGAGTATACACGATGATACACTTAACATTTGCCAAAAATGATTATGTGGCGTCACCAATTTTAATAGAGCCTATTTTAAATCATTCATATTCCAGTGAAGTTGTGACATCTGTTAAAATCGATATATTCCGAGAAAATGAAGCTCTCTAGGTAATATATTTTCATCGTATATCATATAAGAACTTTCTCGAAATTAAATTGCAAAAATTGTAATACATTCTGAACAGATTCAGCTTTAACGAGAACTTATTTACCATTTTGCTATCTATTTCTGTTTCTCGAGAGTCAGTGGAAGCTTTACATTTTCTGCTGAACTTCTGGTTTATATGGAAAGGTGCATTAATTGTTCTACTGATTTATTAATGTCACACACGTTAAAACCGTACTTGGCCGGTAAAACAATTTAACATTATCTTTTATTAATAAAAAAAATGCTCCTCATTCAGAAAAGTCTTCGTTGTAAAAACCATCATTAGAGACCCCTTCGTCCACATAACGTCGGTGTTCTTGTCTTTTGGTGCTCGTTTTATTCGGCATAGCATAAACAGGGTCGTTATTAACAGCACTTTTATTAACTACATCTCTAACTTCTTTCGATAATACACTTGAGTTTGAGTTTCCAATTTCCTTCTTTTCCCCAGGAATGGCATATACAGGGCGCTTATTGGATTCTTCATCGCCTTCTTCACTAACACTAGCTTTAACAACGCTGAAATTTGTTTCATAATTGCCTTGTTCATTCTCGCTCAACTTATTTGTCAAAGCGTATGGAGATTCGTCGTGTACTGAATTTTCTTTTCGGCTCTCACTTACTGAAGCATAATCACTATAAATGCCAGCAATCTTATTGGAAAAATCCTTAGAATTTAACCCCCCACTTTTGCCAGTAGAATCATAAACAGAATTATAAATGATATTGTCACCAGTGAGCCTTGTTTCACATTTGTTGACCGAATGATAATCAGTATTGTTTTCGCTGTTGCAGGGATCTGTTCCGTCAAAATTACTGGTGTCCTCTTTTGCTGTTGAATGATCGTATATGGAGGTCTTCCATTTCCACAAAACGACACACCCAATGCCGACTACAATTATCACGGCCAGAGGAATGAGAGTATACAGTAAAATATCTACGATACCAAACTTTGAATATTGCATCGTGCTCATCGATTGGTCACTGGTCGTATGCATACTCGGTGTTTTGACCGGTATATAAGCCATACGTGTTACGGTAGAAGATGTAAAAAACAAAATAGAAATCGATTCTGATTTCGTTTGAGCTCCTCTGACAACTTTGCAATAAACCTCGCAAGTCGCAGTTCTTTCTTGTACATTCTCATTGCGTTCCTTAGCTGTCAAAATTACAGAAAAGTTTCTTTCATTTTCAACTATTGGCCCTACGGTTGCATATGGGCATTGGCCAACTGTGATTTCAATTTGGGAGGTGTAAGGCGTGGAAAAACAATATAATGGTACTGGTAAAACTTGGAAATTCGAACTGTTTGGCAGTATTTTGATTGAAAGTTCCGAGTAAACGTATATTGGACCAACTGTACATAATTGTTTATTCCCCATAATGCAAAGAAATATTGCAAGATTATCCGTCTTTTGAATAGATGGTAATGTTACTCTTTTATCGTATTTCAAACCGCCAGTAATCGTATTTATGCTTTCATTTGCAACGCGGAGTGTTGTAGGTGGCCGTGTTACAGCCCAATAGACTTGTAGAATATCTATATTTGAAGCAATGGTAACAAAGCATGATGCAAAAATGGATTCGCCTACAAGAAATTTGACACCTTCTCCACTTAAAGCACAACGGAAGTCCTCACTGGAAACTTCTATACACAAAGATTTATTTTGACGATTATCAGGCATTCCTTTTTCACCAACACTACATTTATATTCACCCGAGAACTTTGCTATCAGATTTTGCGTAATTGTCACAATAATTGTATTCAGCTCTTCTCTAAATAAACTTGTTCCAGGATAAATTAAATTCCCATCTGGTCCAAAAACAGAAAAAAAAGCATTCTGATATCCATTAGCAATACATTCAAGTGTTACTATATCTCCCACAAAGAAAATTTCATTTTGACCAAAAACATTCCGATATTTATGGAAGTCAACAGTTCTTTGGTCAAAACTTGTGACACAGGGAAAGAAAAGAATGAACATGACATGCAACAGCATTTTTGTTGTAGATTTTGCTTTGTTATATTCTAGCACTTACTTTTGGTATAAGTATAATTCCATTCATACGAATGTAGGTGACAGTCTTGATGCAATCTACAGTTGTTTCAAACAAGGAAAGTATTTCTTGCGTGTATACAGAACGAGCTCCACTATAACGTATGATACACCTGATTTCAATTCCTTATTGCTTTGACTAGCAATGAAACAGCGAACAATATTCAGAGCATATATGTTGTGAAATAAAGTTGACACCTTGAGAAGCTCAATGAAGCGTAGAGTTGTGCAATTCCATTGGCTTCGTTATATTGTTAATATATCAAACCAATTGTATTCTAACCTTTTCTTCTAAAAATAAATATCAGTGTCTACAGCTGGAATAAAGCGAACTTTGTTTTCATACCTGTTTGTAGTGCACACTGCTTGTTGTATATTATATTTTATTTGAATGTTGTCTCGAGCAAGGAAAAATGCCCTGGTACGTTATTTTCCACCAAGCCTTGCTCAGTCGGGAATCTGCTCTCTCCCTGAGACCGTTAATGAGTAATTTTCATTTTGCGGACGCCGTGACCTAAGAAGCACTTCCGGCTTTGTAAAGAGGATGGCTTACGATCTAAAATCTGTCACTCATTTTTGCAAATGAGCTTATGAACTCTTAAATTTATGCAAGAAACCCCAAATTTGAACAAATTGTTTCTATATATGGGAAATATTAACTGACGTATAAATAGAAGCCCCGCCTGCTTGTCGATCAATTTTCTCGAGGATTTCCGAACTTGGAATTGTAAGCTCAAGAATTTGGCTGAAACCAAACAGGTAATTTTCTATTTAAAACTTTGGCGTATTATAATTCGGATGATCAATTGAATATTTTTGTCGTGTATAAAAGGCTTTGAAATTACACATATATTAAATTCATCCATCTTCATGAATAAGAAAGTACTTAACTTGAAGTCTGATCTCGACCATGATTTTACGTGAGATAAAACCTAAATAAAGCCTAATGTTATCGTTAACGTTAAATGGTAACGGTAGGCTGTTAGGCCTACAAGATTTTGTCAGTGACTTATCCAAGTTACTGTGCACTGTTTGCAGTAGGTCCTCTGTGACTTCAGAGTATTTTGCACCGATCATGGAAGTTGTAAACACTTCAGAAACAATAATCGGCAAGGTCCCTATCAATTTGAAGCTTATACTAGTCCAAGACCAACCCTGATAAATCATTAATTGGATTATTTTAAATTTAGGCTGGCCTATGTTTTTTCATTTATTTATGCAGCTTACAATTGTATAGGCCTATCATAAATGTATGATGCTAATTACTATGAAGCTGGGCAGCCGTGACAATAATATGAACTAGGACCTGGGCATACCCTAACCTAACCCACACAATTTTCATGGCTGGCTTGAGTCACCGATAGTCTTACTCATTAATACTGGAAAGTTTGTTTCCTCATTCATGCCAAAGATTTACGCCAGGAACTTCTGATTGTTTTTATTTACGCCACACCAGATATTCTAGCTTAATGTACTTTATTGCTTTTGCCAACTTTTAAAGCCCAATTACGCTGAAGCATTTAAAAACTGCCCATGCACGCTCAACGCCGATTATCTTCGGCGTACAGTACTTGTCAATTGTATGACCCACCCCACTACCCCGGCATGGGTGAGTCAAAGGTGGGTCACTGCATTCCAAATTTTGTCCCACGTGTGCGTCACTGTGAAGGTTTGGTCAGTCATATGTGTGACTCTGGGGTGCGTCATGGTCAGTCATTTTTCCACTGATGTGAGTCACTTAAATGACTAAAGGGGTGAGTCACTCACGGTAAGTCATTAGGCAACACCTAAGACAGTATGTGCGTCATTTTTCATCGTATGCCCGTCATTTTTTTTACTGTCACGTGCGTCAATTGTGCGTCAGTTTTTTGACTGTGGTGTGGGTCATTTATATATGTGAGTCTTTGTCAGTCACCGAAGTGACTGAGGGGTGGTCAAATCCACGTTTTGCATAGGCAAAAATGGTCAATGACGCACCCTGTCTGGGGGTAATGGGGTGGGTCATACAATTGACAAGTGCATAACCTACAGTACATGTTTTCCAGTATGGGCTTAAGAATACTGTGTGGTTATTCGCAGGACTGCCCTGTGAATAAAATCACACTTACTGCAAATATATCACTCCGGCTTGCGAAAAATCACCCCAACTGCGAATAAATCACTCCGACTGCGAATAAATCACTCTGACTGTGAATAAATCAATCCGAGTTGGAGTATTAAAGGGCCCACTGAAGTGAACATGGGATAGGCATGTGTCCTTTCTATAATTATATGTGTAATAATTTAAATCACAATCTTTAACAAATGGTGATATAGGAAATATGTCCACTCAAACATCTGGCATAAACTCAAAATGTTAAGGACACACAATTACTTAAAGTATCTAGCACTTTTCAATTATTGCTTCATTCAAAGTTTAAACAACGTCCTTAAATAAGAAAGTTCATTTTAAAAAAGCATATTTAAATATTTAAAAAATGCTGTGATACTTCAACAATTTATTTTTGTTTGTTTAAGAAAGAAATATAGCAGTAATTAATCAATATCATGACAGCCCTAGCCTGTTTTATGTTTATGAGACATTTGCTGTATTAATCATACAATAAATCTTTTCATTCACAGGTTGCTCGATACAGGTGTGGTCAATCTTGCTTCATATTTAACATATAAGTAGGCGATTTCATGCCAAAAAGATCAAAATGAATATCTTGTGTCTCGTGAAAAGCCTACTATATAATTTAAAAAAAAACACTTTCTGTTATTCTTAATTCTTACAAGTTGTATGAACATACTCATCCATTTTGTTTTAAAATTGTCTAAAAATTTATTTAAATATAAAATACAAACACTGTATGTTAAATATGAAGTTCTGAAGACAGCTTTCGCCTCTGTCACTATGAAAAAACCCTAAAATTGGTTTGTATAGGATAAGGTTTGTATGTATCACATGCTTTCTGAGTTCTAAATTTAACGTGAACTCTTCAAACACTATCCTGAACCTCCTTCATAGCACTAAAACATGCTTCTACCTCAACATCTACCACTCTTTACTTTCTTCTTAATCCCAAGCCTCTCCACTTTTAAAGGAAATGATATCTAACATTCCTTTCATAGATTGTAGAAAAACTTCCAGAAACAGCTTGGTGCAAAAAAAAAACCATTCAAAATTAATAGTTTAAATAATGATATGAAAATAGAGAATTGTTTTTAAAAACACCTTGAATTTCAGCTCTGTGATTCATATAATCATTTCCATTCAAATTCTTTGCTACTTTCTTTTTTACTAAATACATTGTTTTTGCTTTAAATGGCATTTTTGTGGATGCATGATTGCAGGTAAAGGGTGATATGTAGGTAAGTGCCAACATAACTCATAAATCAAACTTTTTTCACCACTTTTTATCTGTTTTTCTACTCTACCATAAAAAAAAATTGAAAATCTATGAGATCATATCCTTAGCCCCATTCTCTTAAAGCACCTTTTATTTATCAAGGATCATACCTCTTAAACTCACTCCTTTTCCATCATCATCGTCATCCTCCTTCTTCACCTCCCATGTGTTGGTGAGTATTATGAGCCATTTCAATCACGTAAGCTTGGCTCAGCATTCCTTTTGTATCCCCAAAGTATATTGAATGTAAAAAGGAGGTCCATTGAAGACCAGCTTTCATTTTATCATGTCTTGATACATAGAGGGCATATGCAAATTACATGCTCTTGTCAGACAAGGGAAGCACATGCCTGGCCCCTATGAACCTAATTTACCAAAGCGTTGGTGTTATATCCCAATTTTTAGGTAGCCCACGAGGGCCATGACTCACTTTCATGCAAGATCTTCACATTACATGTATGACTCATGTGCTAATTACACCAGAGTTGTATCAAGTCTCCATTCGGGTCCCAATTTACAAAACTGAGTGAGCAACTCCAGTCACAAAATCAGTTACTCGTTTACAACTCTTGAATAACACCCACTTATCCTTATTCTAAATCTCATTAAATCTGCTTCTTGCATCACAGTTTATTGGGCACATCATACTGACTGTTTAAGTGCTGTTTATCACATATAAACTAACAAACAAGCAACTTCACTATCATTTAAAGATTGAACATATACAAAAATGTATGCTGCTTATTGTGCAATAGAGTTTGGCATAAACAAGTGAATGGGGGTTTGCAATGGAAATCTTGAAGTAACAGTAAATAAACATCATGTGTGGAAAACATGAATGGTGTGTTTTATATTCTGTACAATACATGCAGTATTTGTTGATATGGTTTGGAATAACTATTTTGTTCAATTTTTTTTCTCCACATAAGATAAATAGTGAATTGGGAGCCTAAAAAACTTTTATTTTCTGGTTCTATTACACATTCCATGTGTAATTATGCTTGCCTGCATGCGCTTTTAGCTTGCCTATTTTTCTCATTATTATTTTGTAAGTCAAACTGTGCAACTCAATTTCATTACAACTAGACTACCGGTAGATCAATTTTCTATGGCAGATAGTGTTTTATTGTGAACGTAAGTGTCAAATTTTGAAAGAGGATATATATATGCTTTAGTATTTTTTTTGTGTGTGATTTTTAATTGAAATTTTATTGTAAGGGTGAAATGGTGTTGGAAGTTTAATTTTGCCATGAACTTTCCTCTTGTTTGGTGCAATTAAAATAAACATAATATATGACGTAATTACTTTAAACAGAAAACGTTTACAACAATGACAATACTTTGACAAGAAATAATTGCATTGTTAAGTGTTCTCTTGCATGCTTTAAATTGGCTGTTGTAGCAAATGTGGTACATTCCACTTTAAACATATGTGCAAAAGGATTTATTAAATATTGATTGATTAAAATGTATTCTAGTATGCTGATCAATATATATTTATCGCATTGTTATTGAAAGGTCTTTGGAAGATATTTTTCCTAAATATTCCAAATATTTCTGAATATACAAACAAACAAACATTCCAAGAACTATGCAATCACAATGATTTGATCATCCTTTTGATGTCAAAGGAGTATCTTGCACATAGATGTGTGCAAAATTACATGAGAGTTTGATTTTATGTTTTTATCATTCATGAAGGATAGAGCTGTTAACAAATGTGTATACATTTATTTGTAAATATTTTGAGTTTCTATTGTGTATTGTTATCCATCAAGTACATGTATATAAACTTACATGTTAACTTTTAATTTGTGTATAAAATATTAAGTTTTGTAGCATACTCGCAACCCAAGAATGTTGTTTGATTAAAGGCTATAAGCTTTGTATTCAATGTCACCTTGCTGAAATTCAATAATGTTATCAAATCAGGGATGTGTTTCAAATCAGGAATGTATTTCAAATCAGGGATGCATTTCAAACCAGGCATAGAGTTATGTGTGGAGTAGAAGCATATGCTTTTGTTTGCCATACTTGAAAATATGACGGTTGTCTTTCACTATAATTAATTTTGCTAATATTCACATTGTTTGTACCAAGTTGTTAAACTTTTGAAATAAGTTACCTGTGGGTATTTATACAATTTTTTTTATTTGTATTTAAATCTTCCTTGAGAGAGTCACACCTTTATAAGATTTTTAACATGATCAATGTTGGATGTTAATATTTAGAAAGGCCCAGGGTTGTATGGGCACAGTTCATACATGTATATTGATAAATGTATTCAATATAAATGTTGTAAAGAGGTAGAAGATTCCATCATGCACCTATTTTTTGTGTATATATTGAAGTTAGTATAGTTTCCTGTAAGTGTCTTGTATCTTTCCTTGATAGATTCTTATTAAGATGCATGTTTATATTTTTATGTTCTAAGCAAATCTTCCTGTATCCACCAGGAAGGTATGAGGCTGTACATATATAAGTTTGTTTAAATGCATATATTTAAGTGCAGTTGTTTAAAAATATGATTTTAATTCATTTGAAACAAGCAAATGTTTTATGTACATATTGAATTCAATGTTTAAGTGAAGAAAATTTTGAAAGGAAAAAATTGTGTTTTTGTTTTTTTTTGTCTGTTACTTTGCATACTTCCTTGTTATGAAGCTCAATTTGTTTGTATGAATCAGATTCAGAATAATCATCACTTAGTCAGTGCAGATGCTGCAGAAACAATAGACTTGCAGGGTCGCCCAATTATTTGATATTGACCAAAGATGAAGATGGCAGTGCAAATTTTCTGTTAACACCTGCACATGATGGTAGAGAATACAGTGGTTAAGAAGTAGGGTTCCTGGATTCCATTCCCAGCAGAGCATCTTTGATGGGTCCTTGGGCATGCCACCTTATCTTGGTTGTCTCTGCTCCACCCAAACTGTAATAATGGATGAGTGAATCTGTGATGGTTTAATGTACCATCCTACAGCCCACCATTGGCTCCTATCCACTTGCATCATTTGAACCGGGAAAAAGCGTTGGCTAATGTCACTGATGAAATTAACTTATGGCTTCCTTAGTCTTTGAGTGGTACCATAAAAAAAGATGATTATGGAGTATACTCCCATCCCAAGTGAACATAAACCCCTTGACCTTAAACATTCATCATCGTTGATGTTATTAAAGGAATATTCCAGTAAAATTTCATCTTTATATATTTGATGGAGGACAATAAATTTTTTTTAGTGAAAACCCCATGTCCATAATAGTTCCTACAAGAAGTAAGGACACACAAACTATTTTTCTTGCACATCGAAAAGTGACTGTTCTATGAAGTCTAAGCCACTCTTACAACTAACCCCAGAAGTTGTTAAAAACCTTATTTATTTATTTGAATTTTGAGGTCCTAGTTTTTATATGATCTGAGAAAATTTTCCGAAGATTTTTAAGGAATTATCAAAATATTTTTTCCATTTAACATTTGAACATATAATTGTGCGAAATATAGAGTCAAATTTCAATAAGAGAAATCCACATTTGATTGCCATTTGAGTGGGAGTGATGTTTGTGAGGCACTTCTACAAGTTCAAGAATTGGATTTTGTGCAGTAATATTTGAACAAGCTAAATATATGGGGTTTTTACCAATCTGCTTCCTCATTTGTCTATCACATATGTAAACATGAAATTTGAGTGGAATATTCCTTTAATGCAGGGGTGGTGCCAGGATTTGGCCGACGGGGGGTCTAAGTATACTAATTTTTTACCTATGTACTAAAACATTTAGACCTGTTCCCGACGAATGCCCCAAAAAATTTCCGACGGGTGGGCTACAGGTCCCGAGAGTGGGGGGATCAGGACCGCCGAGAGGATTGCTGACTTGGGGCTGGGCCCAGGGGAAAATGAGTCGCCGACAACGACGAGTGAACACACAATTACAATGACGGAGTTGTCGCCTGCGTATTTGGTTATGATAGTAACAATGCTTTTACGAAACGCTTACTACGACCCGGATGAGAACAGGTACGACGTACCGACAGACATAACATCGACAACTAAGTCAATGTCCACGGCCTTTGATAACCCAGTTGTGGTGCACTGGCGTGTCTACCCAACCCAGGCTTGAACCCAGGGCCTCGTGGTCTGTAGACGTGTATGATAACCGTCACACCACAGTCGGTAGACAGTGGAAAAATGAGTGTAACCGGATCCCTTTATATTGGGTTTTAACGTTATATTTTTCGGGCCCCCAAATTGCTCCGGGCCCCAGTACATTTGTAACCCCCTCTCGGCGGCCTAGGGAGATATACCCCGCCTGGCCCCACCCCTGCTAATGTCAAGAAGTGGTAAGTGTGGTTATTCATATTTTATATTAGTTCATTTTTCAATAAAAAAAGTGGGCAGTGTCCATGACCTTGTTCTGGTCAGGCTGACATTGAGGGTATAGGTACATCCACAATGGTTGCTTGACCCCCTCCTTCCCTTCTTAATTAATTTTGTTCCCTCTTGGCCTTTTTTCAAATGCTGACTATACCCCAATGATTTTTTTCTCAGTTTTCATCATTAAACTAATTAATGAAATGATTTAATTTATGTACTTGTAATTTAATGTCCGCATTTTGTTCAAAATAGGCCATGCTCATCGACTTCCCCTAGCAAATCCATAATTTTACATTGTAGTGAGACTATGAAGGAAGATATGCAAATTCAGCACATGTACCATATTTGGCTGTACTACGTCATCTTTTCATGCATATTCATTTTTCTGTGACGATTTGACCTACAGGCTGACCCCAAACAAAATGGCCGCCGTTCGCCGTAAAATTGGAAATAAAACATCTGGTACAGGTCGTATTAGTAAATATCATATTGCAGATTCCTTGTTAATTTGTTTATATATGTAGAAATATAAAGTGTGGAAAAACTCATTTACTTTCACAAATGTGAAATACGATTTTGACCTGATTTTTGTCTACCGGAAGAACGTATTGCTCAAGGAAATTGTATGGACTATCGCCGTAACGAAAAGAATTATTCGTTACTACGGCAAAATGATATAAATATGTTTCGATCAGGTTTACAATGAAACCTTAACCTATATTCTGTCTTTAATGCGAGGTTTATTTTGAAAAGGAAGTTCCGGAAATTAGCGATCAATTTTTAAGTCTGTCTTTAGGTCACGAAGGTTCTAAATTCAAATTTTCGATTGCGCAATAATTGTTGAAAATTCGAGAATTTGCGAGGTCAGATTCCCGACTGTGCTAACCATAACAAAACCTATTTCCTAATAATATTCATATTGTTTTTAGCGACGGATGTTAATCTGTAATAAAGAGGTATTGGACAGGCAAACAAAAAGGAAAGATGTAGTTTTTGTTATTAATGTTTTCTTTGCTTTCAATGTGTTCTAACAAATTTGAAGGTAAAATATTTGGAACTCTATAGCTCCGTAGGAAAGACCACAAGGATAAGTGTGTAGTATATTTTGTATGCGAAGGACGCGGGGAAGGAGTTAATGAAAGACTGGAAAAATACTTCAGCTTAATGTTTGTTATCTTAAATCAGTAAAGGTTATATATAGTTATGGCGTGAAGTTTTTCATAATGCAATATCCTGCATTTCAAGCTTGATTTGCTTCTCTTGATTTTTGTATACGTTTTTAGGCACATACCAGGGAAAGCACACGCAAGTCACACTTTACTTTTTTTCAGTGTGGACCGAAAGTATGTGTTGGCACCCTGTCCGTTCACAGAACTAGTTAGGGAGTGAATCTCCTATCAGCTGGACCGACGGCTGTACATTTCCTTTGAAGAACGGGTGAGCACCACCCAACCATTGACCACTTTTCAAAAAGGTCGGGTGGGGGAAAAGGTGTGATGCAGAAAACTATTTGCGCTTGATGTCACCGTACCGTTCTGCACATCTGTAGAAAATTACTGGTTTAATCGTTGTTGTACCAAAAACCTCCAGCATCTCAGTGGTACGTTCAGCTGAGTGAGCTATCTGCCTTCCTTCAATTTATATCGCACTGTTAATTTCTTGCATAAGCTAACTTGGTTAATCACATAATAATATTCTACTCGGAAAAAAAGAAAATGGCAAAACCATAATAATCAAAATGAGGAAAAGGATGTAACGGATGGCATAAGTAGTAATGGGACACTGTCCAGTCGCTGACTAATCAGATGCTTTATTTGCTATGACGTCATAACTTTGCCATAGTTCGCGTATGATTGGTCAGAGACTGGACGGTAAGCTCTTTTAATCTTCATACGAGTCATCGGATTGCATCACATGATATTGTTGACTGCCCCACGAGTCCGTATAACGAGTTTATAGTTTCGTGTTTTTTTCAAGACTGGGTCACAGTGTAACATGTGATTTGTCTATGAGGGTAAAGGTACTTGCCCCAACCAACGCAGGATACCGTCAGAGTCAAACCATAATGAATATTTTCTCCTCATTGTTCCCTCGTTTGGTTATTCTATTTTCATTGGAAATTAGCACAAGGAAGGATGTGACTGCCGGCGGTCGAACGAAGCTTTTTGACCGTTTTGTCACCATATTATTATTCGCTTTATAGTCGAACATAATAGACAATGAAATTAGTACTAACTTAAAGATCAAGCATCATCCATATATGTCAATTCACGAAGTAATTCTCTTTTCAATTCAGCATCCTCTTGTTTTTGATTGAAATTACGTCAAAGTAAGTCAGTCAAATTTGATTGATATAATACATGCTATCTCAGAGATCCCCCTTGTTATATATTATGTTGTTACTGTCTGATTTGTCCCCTTACTTATCTAGTCCCGCCATCAGTAGTCTTTGTCTTGCTGGTAAAAACTTCAGACTCTCGATCAATGGTTGTGATATTAGAATACGTAATGCTGGTTGTACCATTCTTACTGGTTGTGGTACCATGACGGTGATTTTGGTCAAACATATCGTCACTGGTGCTGTTACTACGTTAGAAGGGCCCTCCATGCACGGTTTGTATATGGCGCTGAAGGTTATAGCGACGTGTAAACGTCTTTTCACGCAAAGTGCATGAGTAACTCATCTTGTTGGCTATCAGTGAGCAAATGTGTCGATGACACCATCTTGCCCATTTAAAATACTCTTTGGTTTAACCTGACGACCCATTACTCCGAACCGAAGACTTTCATTTTCTTTTGGGGAAAAACTTTAGTTGTTGTATTCCTGAAAGCCTTAAACAGTCAGATCCGACCTAATAAATAAGCGGATCGGGTCAGAATTTTCCTCTTTAATTTCTTTATTCTGAAAACCGCAAATAATTAGGATCAAAGTTCCCTTATCAATGGATGCAGATATAACCCAGTTGTTTTTAGCTTACGCGTTGACCTATTGATACACATTGCCCTGTGCCTTCCACTATTTTAACTTCTTTAATCCTAAATTATCTGATCATCATAAGCGGACTACAAAATACGTTCAGGAATCAATGAAGCATAAAGTACTTTATACATAATTGTTATAAATGACTTTTAAAGAATAACAATGTAAATATTTACACGCAAGAGCTGCTTCTTTACAAATTGGTACATGATGTCGTCGGCACTCTTAGTTTGAGTTTTTCGATGAAAAAATCAACAATCGTTTAACCGTCCAAATACTGACGACACTTTACGTGATAAAATAATATGGAAGACTGAAACATTTTGGTCAATTGAAACGTATGTGCTATAAGCAAGGTGGTTATACTCACCCCAACGGGAATGGTGTCGAGGTGTCTGGGGTGGAAAAGGGAGGGCAGAGCCGAGGTGAATCTAACGGTCAATTTAGTCCAACGCTTAAAGAGAGAGGTTCGTCTCAGTAAAAATTGTGGGATGAGAATGTGTATGTCCTTTTAGATTGTGGATCATTTCTATTGGACAGAAGATTTTTAAGATTACGTTCGTGCATACGGCATTACGGTCAGCGCTGATGTTCTATGCCTATTATGTGTAGTGACTGCTAGCTAGAAAGTCTGTACGCTACGCGCTGTGTGTGAGCTTAGTATGTATTGTCATTTAAAAAAATATTATATCGTGAGAATTTATCGGCTAAGCTTTACTCTGAGTCAGGGATAGTTTAAACAAAATAAAGAAAAATCCATTTAGCGTCAATTAGCGATGCGTAACAGTGCAACAATCAGTGCAACTAATCGACTTGCACATCCTAACACTAAAGTATGTTATATTGATAAATTGAATTGCTTTCAATACTACTCAATTTTGGGTCGACGGAGCGTTGTCAGAACAACAATTTGTTTGATAATTTTTCGTTATAAAAATCGGAACTTTTACGGAAATACGATGGGACTATTGAAATAATACATGATTTGTTTTAGTGCAAACATGCTACTATTTTATTGTTTCAGAAACAGTAGCAATTACCCCTTTAAAGGGTTGCATGCCCAACATGTATAATTACATGGTCATATATGGTTGGGTAACAAAATTTAATTTGGATTGAGTATCACCATATTCCTCTTTTAACAAATATGCGCGCCGTATATCCAAACACTGAAAGTCTTCATTACAGGGCAAGCATGCAATTTTAACTCGGGTTTGAAAGTACGACAGACTGTTCACACCGTTACCCATGTTTTATTAGAAGTAATACCCTGGTGATTGTGGGAATGGTGTGGTAAAAAGGTATTTGCAAAACGTCCATCTTCAGATGTATACAGGAAAAGGTCATAAATATAAGGGTTTCATGAATTTAAGTTTAAATACACAAATGAACGTGAATATTGTATACTTATAAAGATGATAATATCGCCATTAGTTTCGGCAAGAATGAATTTCAAGCTATAAAATCAGTAAAGTAATGTAGTTTGGACACAACTGTACAGGTTTATCGCATCTTTTGGACATGATAGCATAATGGTATTAGCTCGCTTACTTTAATACATTTCTAAATTCCGCTTATAACCAACCTTATCTATTTTCGGTGTGAGAAACTTAGGAACATGAAATAACTTAACATTATTCAAATGACCTACAATAAACGATTATCAAAGGTTTAACATACTTTTGAAATTTTCCGCTGATGGTAAATGCTACTTTTTTGCAAAACATTTAAAAATTAGAATGGTTTATATACCACCTTTTAAAAAAAAGGCTCAAATGCAACAATTAGATGTCACGCGTATTACAAATGCGAAACAACAAATGCCAAAACAGTAAGTGTGACGCCAGCTTTCTAAATTCGACTTGCGGTAAACCAGTCACGGTCATATAAACTTGTGGCATTTAATAAACTCGATGGCTTCTGAACAGATAAAGCTTTTAATGTAATCTATTCACAGCTCAATGCTCTTTCATATTATATCTCTCTCAAAATTGAATTAGACAGCCTATAAAGGGAACCTTCATTGTTATTTTGTTTATCTGCTAGCTTATCCAAAATGTTACCAGTTGTTCTACTGATTTACAATTTACACACATTAACATTTTACCTGCATATCACATACGATTCATATCTGGTAATGTTGAATTGCTTGATTTTCTCTAATTTCGGATTTTGGTAACCAGAAAGTCTTCGTTGTGAAAGTTTTGCATATTTTTTTTATTGCAGTTGGTGCTGTTTTTATTAGGTAGAACATTGACAGGTCCTTTCCCAACAACCGTACTCTATCGCTAACTTCTCTCGACAATCCACTTGCATTTGATTGAGTTTTGGAACATTTTCCTCTATCTGCAAAAACATATACCGGGTAGTTTTTGACTGTTTTATGGCCTTCGTCACTAACGTCGGCTTAAGTATCACTAAAAGTTGTTACAGCATTACCTTGGACATTCCCGCTCATTTTATTCATCAAATCATACGAAGAGTCGTCAGCCATAGATATTCCTTCTCTGCTCTCACGAACAGAAACATACTCACTATATAAGCAATGCCATTTGAATTATCATTCGAATTTATTCACTCATTATTGAGTAGAATCATAAGCCGCTGGTGTTGTCACCAGTTAATTTAGTTTGACCTTTGTCTACGAGTGGTAACCAGTATTGGTTTTACCGCTCGAGAAATTTTCCCTACTAATATTACTTGTACTGTTGAACATTCTGTTTTCCCATTCTATTGAGTTTTTTTGTTTGAATGTTCTCAATTTCCATAAAACAACAAAAAACAATGTTTGCAATAATTATTATCTTTAGGGGTATTAGGGTCTAGAATATTAAATCGGTAATATTATACAGTAATAGGTCTTGTTTCTTGGCTGTTCATCCCTCGCCCACATGCTTATTGCACTCCTGTCGCAGAATCAGAAGTCAAAAAAGAAATAGAAATCTATTATGAATTTATTTAAGTTCCTCTTACAGCTTGACAATACATTTGACAAGTAGCAGTTGTTTCTCGTACGTCTATATATAGTGTTTAGCTTTCGAAATCACTGAAAACATTATATATTTTTTCAAATAATTATCCTGTTGCTGAGTGAGGACAGTAACTAGTTGCATTTTCATCTTTTGGGGTGTAATGGGTGGACAAACAATATAACATAGATTTATCTCCTAGCAAAAGTTTATACATTTGCACTGTATGATTTTGAAAGGGAAAAAAAGCTTTAAGTAAGCGTTAATTGGACCAAGTTGACATAATTGAGTATTCCCCGAAAGGCAAAGAAAAGTTTTGTCATTATCCATTTTTTGAGAAGGTGGTAATGTCACTCTATTGTCGTATGTATTTATATACACACACATATATATATATATATATATATATATATATATATATATATATATATATATATATATATATATATATATATATATATATATATATATATATATATAAATATATATATATATATATATATATACATATATATATATATATATAGATATATATATATATATATATATATATATATATATATATATATATATATACATATATATACATATATATACATATATACATATATATATTTATTATATATATATATATATATATATATATATATATATATATATATATATATATATATATATATATATATATATATATATATATATATATATATACTATATATATACATCTTCCTCATATGGACCCATGGCCTTCAAAAGCCCAATGAATTTGTATTTGCATTTAATGAATTTCATTCAACTATCAAATTCACTTGTGATAAATCCACAAAAAGCGTGTAATTTATGGACGTTCAAATACAAATCGTAAACAACAGCTTAGAAACATCAGTATACACTAAACCCACACATAGACACACATACCTCAACTACAATAGTTTTCATCCACAGCACCTTAAACAATCAATTGTCTACAGCCAATTCTTGCGGTACAGACGTATATGCTCAAGTAATACCTTATTCATCAGTAATGCGACTAATTTCTTTAGGTATTTCAAATCTAGAGGCTACCCCTTTAAGCTGATGCTGCGATCCTTTCGCCGAGTACAGCCATTGGACAGGATTTTTTTGCTAGTGTATCGTCCCAGAGAACCCTTTTCCAAACACATTCCCGTTGTAACCAGGTTCAATCTACAAATTGAAGCCTTGGTTAAGGATATTAAGAAAGCGTATTTTTTACTTAAAAGTGACCCTACAATTGCTGAAGGCAGCCCCCTCCCCCCTCCCCTAATTTGCACAGGCTGTTAGTGCGTAGCACTCTTCCTACCATGCAGGTACAGTCAGGAAACACGACCTGCAACAAGATCAGATGGAGTCTTTGTAAACATATGGACTCCAAAAAATAAGTTAAAGTAAAGTAGGTAAACAAATTGTAAAACCAGGACCCTTCTTTTGCGATTCATCCAATGTGGTTTATCTACTATGCTGCAAAAAGTGCATCACAGCAATCTACATTGTATAAACTCAAACTAAATTTCGCTTCTAATATAATAACCATCTCTCTTCCATCAGGAACAACACACGGGGCCTTCCAATTGCTAAACACTTCAACACAGACACACACCATCACAACATTACTGACTTACGCTTCTGCATTTTAGCAGGTGGTTTCAGGTCTGATAAAGAGAGAAAAACCGCTAAACTCATGTACATCTTAAAATACTAAACCATAACAGAAAGCCTAAACAAAGATCTAGCATCTTTAAGCCGATTTAGTTACTTCAAAAATACGTAAAATTTTCTCTCCTCTGCGCGCATTGCGTATAGCGTGTAAAAAGATATAGGTGTAATTTTTACGCATTTGTAATTTCATTCTAGACGCGCAAGTCTGTTCTTCCTACGTCACCAAAAAGAGCGTTCTTTGATGTAGCTGTTTCTCCTCTGCTATGTGTTTCATTTGCTTTTTTTAAGTTTCGTGTTGAATGTGGCTTAGGAAGTCCGAAAGTGTCGTATTTGAATGAATCTTTGTTAACGGAGTTCGACATACCTTGTCTTCTGCATATTTGCACGTCAACACGCGGTATATTTTGCAGCTATGATGCATGGTATATATATATATATATATATATATATATTATTATTATATATATATATATATATATATATATATATATATATATATATATATATATATATATATATATATATATATATATATATATATATATATATATATATATATATATATATATATATATATATATATATATATATATATATATATATATATATATATATATATATATATATATATATATATATATATATATATATATATATATATATATATATATATATATATATATATATATATATATATATATATATATATATATATATATATATATATATATATATATATATATATATATATATATATATATATATATATATATATATATATATATATATATATATATATATATATATATATATATATATATATATATATATATATATATATATATATATATATATATATATACCCATATATATATATATATATATATATATATATATATATATATATATATATATATATATATATATATATATATATATATATATATATATATATATATATATATATATATATATATATATATCTATATATATATATATATATATATATATATATATATATATATATATATATATATATATATATATATATATATATATATATATATATATATATATATATATATATATATATATATATATATATATATATATATATATATATATATATATATATATATATATATATATATATATATATATATATATATATATATATATATATATATATATATATATATATATATATATATATATATATATATATATATATATATATATATATATATATATATATATATATATATATATATATATATATATATATATATATATATTTATAGATATATATATATAAATATATATATATATATATATATATCTATATATACATGTATATATATATATATATATATATATATACATATATATATATATATATATATATATATATATATATATATATATATATATATATATATATATATATATATATATATATATATATATATATATATATATATATATATATATATATATATATATATATATATATATATATATATATATATATATATATATATATATATATATATATATATATATATATATATATATATATATATATATATATATATATATATATATATATGTATATACTTGATATGTGTATTCTACTTGACATTTCACTTGGTCCTTATCTAAGACCTTTTGTACTATTCTTGGAATGCCAATGTCAATACACATGTTATTAGATTGACTTTGCGCAGGGACATACCACCAAAGTTAAAGCTGTTCCCTACTGATGTTACTCCGAACTAGTTAACTTCTGAAATCTTTGGAAGTTTTCTTGCTCATTTTTTTTGTTAGCGAAAGTGTACATAAATCGGCTCTCTAATGGAAGAGTATTTACGGCATTCAATAATATAATATTCTAGGCAGCTTTGCTCATAATGACAAAATTTGAACCATTGTTTGGGTAATACAAATTACAGAGAAAGGTCCCCTTAACATGGACAAAATGAAGACATCCCAGCATACAATTTGTTTCCCTTAAAATGCACGTTAGCCTGAAGTTTAGAATGTTCAATTGCAAAACTGTATTAAAACTGTCATATTCTATACTTACTGTATGCTAAGGAGTAATACAATTCGTTCTCTGGGTTCCAAATGCACATCGTTTTATTTTCAGATCGGCTTTAGTAACTCTACAAGAGATTCTTTTTGCTTACAAAGTACAACACCATATTTTGCAAATTAGCTTAAAGGGGCTGGCGGACGAAAAGTGAGGGCCTTATTTATTTTTTTTAAATTTGTGGATACTTTAGCTAAAAGAAGTCGTATCACACGGTCCGTTGTTGCTGAAATTTTAACCTATCAACTTCCAAATACAAATTCCAAAAGTCAATGGGAAAATACATACAAATTTTGGTTACCATAGAAATACAATCAATTTCTAAGACGTTGAAGCGCCACTTGGTGTTAAGTACATAATGCGGAAATAAAATGTGTTGTCAAATTTACAATATGCACCGAATTAAGACATACCGCTAACATATCATACCGCGTATAATTTATAGTAGCCTTAATTCATCAAAGAAATCAATAAGGTGTGGAACTGTACATAGATATGTTGTTGAACCACCTATTTGGCAATCTTATTCGAGTATAAAATTGAATTCATTTGTAAGCTACGTTGATAGTCCATAATAAATCAAAGAATTCGGAACTTCAAGAATGCCTGCGCCAGAAACCTTTAGCTTTTCGAAGCCGCCATATTGATTGCTTTATTTCCTCAAATTTGAACAAATTATTTTTACTTTATACAATGATTATTTTATGAGTTCACGATCATTATACGCATATTAGCACTTACTCTACCACGCGGCGATAATATCACCGTTTTGAAACTACCTTTTTTCTAAAGATAGAAGCGGGACCTTATCAAACGGCAATGGGGGTGCAAATAGTTGTATTGCCATGGTCTCGGAAATATCTATCATAAAATAATATTTTGGGGAAGTCTACACTCACTGTTTTAGTCAATTTTGTCCAAACATTAAGAATTGTTACTTTTTGTTTAAAATGTCCCCAAAAATGCATTTTATTTTCATTTACAAAAAATGCTTAAAAAATCAATTTAGACATTTTCTTTTTATATATATTATATAGACAAGTCATATTGTCCAAATCAAATATTATTTTGCTCATTACTGGTCATAACTTTTAAATTATTTGTTAAATATGTAAAATTGTGTGATTTTTAGTAATTTGTTTACCCTTTTGTTAAAAAATCGTGTGATCCACCCCTATAACGTAATAGAAAGTTTCAAACACCATTCTGTAGCAAAAACAATGTGCTTTCACATGGATTACTGAAATAAAAGACATACCACCTCGATCGTTGCTAAAACGTGTTATAGCTACGTCACTCAAGTTATTATTAGATTGTATTTACATTTACCAGAGAGCGTGATGTCATTCGCCCTATACTACTGTATGTATAGGCCGAAGGCCGAGAGACGAAACTTCTGTACCAAAAATTGTGATGCGTTAATGGACGCCATACTTGTTCCAACATGGTCAACTATGCGACCGGTGGACAGTGCATGCGTAACGAGCCAACTGGGCGGAGAAAACGACAAGATACGATAGAGAGCGAGTTTTTAAAATATTTTACATTCCACTGAAAATTGCTGTTTTACATTTGCGTTTAAATTAAACGGCGTTGTGCAGACATGAAAATCAGCCAAGTTTCTTTTTTATTTATTGTTTGATTTTTGGGGGGACGGGAATAATTTATGCCATGGCCGAGGTACAAGAACTCAAAATTGAAGCAGGCATGAAGTTATTTGATGACTAGACCAACACATTTGTCTCTAAGATAGAGAGAAAGATTGAACACAACCCAAAAGGAAGAGTAGTGTTTCATAGATATGATGTTGAAGATTCAATAAATACGACATCCACATGAATATGGCAATAAACCATACGTCTATGAAAGATATATTATTTTCTAGCAAAAACAAGTCATCACTGACACATCAATTCAGAGAAGCAATAATTAAGAAACACAATGGTAGCCAAAGGAAGGTTGTCGTGGTTAAGAGAAGGTTTTCGTGGTTAAAAGAACTGAGGCTAAGGTCAACAAGGACTTCCAATTGTCTGAAGATGTTAAAAAACATGACCACGAAAAGGCAGACACAATCATGCCACTCCATGTTACACGCTGCCTCCGTGACACAACACTGAAAGAGGTTACTGTCTATTTGCCAGATACAGATGTGCTTATCTTAATGAGTGACTTAGTTGCAAATGGAAGAGCAGGAACATTTACTGTAGTAAAGTTTGTTAGCAATACTACCAACTTAAATGTCATAGACATTGTCAGTGCCATTGACAAAACAAAATGTCAAGGTCTTAATGGTATACACAGCTTTCCTGGTGCTGATTGAGGTGGCAAATTTGTTGGTATCGGAAAGAAAATGTGGATACAAAAATATCTCGGATTATCTGACAACGACCCTGCAATACGATTTTTGACCAACCTTGGGACCATTACAATACAAAACGAAGTTGTTGATGGTAGCTTGCCCGGCGAATTGAAATTTGTGGAGAAGTTCCTATGCTCCCTATAAATAAAAGGTGCACGCAATATCCCGATACTAGTAGGGAACTCTTCATGTCAAAGAACCAAGAAGGAGAACAGTTGCCACCTACGCTGCACCGCCCCATATCCGAAGGGTTAATTACATATGTGCCAGTGACAAGTCATACATACTAGCTAAACAAGAACTTTAGTCAAGAGATAATCTTGGATGGGACAAAATCGTTAGATCATTCCAGCCAACAACATCCTTGAATCTTCCGTTACCCAAAACAGTGATGGAGCTGGTGAAATGTGGGTGCCAAAGAAATGTACAAAAAAAACAATTGTTCCTGCAAGAGGAATCTAGTCTGGTGTGGCTGAAATGAATATGATAATTAACAGTATTGAAAAATGTCGTTGCTGAAAACATAGGATTTGAGACTAAACTGATAATATTTTGATACGAAATAAGGCATCTTGAAATTCAATACCGCCACCATTTATGTTTGACGGAAAAACTACCAATGGGTTAGTTGTTATTGAAAACATAGGGTTAGCCACTAAAATCAAGCCTATAGCTGCTATAATAAGACAGTTATGGTCCATTTTCTTGGGAAAATGACGGCCATCTTGAAATTCAATATGGCCACTATTTTTGTTTGAAGGCAATATTATCAAGGAGTTAGATGGTGTTAAAAACATAGGCTTAGCCACTGCTATAATAAGAAAGTTATGGTCATTTTTCTATAAAAAATGCATCCATTTTGAGATTTAAGATAGCCGCCATGGCGATATCGGGAAAAAATGGAATCGTCAATTTTTAGATTTGTCATGCCGGAAATGACAAAAATATGCATTAATAGGCAAGCCTATCTCGCAACAAAATGACACCAGACTCCTCACTAATGGCTCGATCTCCCAATCAGGAGATCTTCCAACCGGGAGCGTGAACCGGACTGAATTAGGGACAAATCAGACGGGAGTGATATCCTTAAAACATCCGTCCCAACAAGCTTCGTTAGACTTTTTGAGTTAGCTGTTTGGAAAACAAATTTGAAGCTTTATGGAATTGGGTAACAAGTCCAGTAAAATAAAAGCTTTTTTTGTCATTGGAAATGGTTGAATACTCTCACCAAAGACCCTGTCATGACGCAAACTTTCATACCTTCCAGAGACACAGCTATCAAATTAATTTAAATTAATTGATGTCAATAGTAATTAAATGAAAGTGAACAAGCTCGTTTGTTCATAATATTAAGGCCAATCAATGGACAAAATGGTAAAGATTCCAGACAATTATGAAAGATTAGTTAATCTGTCAAACTTTAAAGATATGTTATAGTCGTATGTTATTTGTTGTAAATTTCCCTGAGATTTTGTGGCTTAAATGCTACTGTAATTTACGGAACAGTACTTAGACAGATTCTAGTTTAATAACTATGATTTATTACAAGAAGTCTTTAAAACATCGGGAAGTATATGTAAAGCGCTCAAACAAGTTTAGTTTTTTATATAATAAATTGACAGTTGTGGAGATATTGCTGATGAGGGTGCTATCCCTCTATTACCGACTTTTCACATAATTCACTTCTATGAAAATGAGACATGAACTTTAAATACGATTTGTTACCTTTTTTTTAATGACATAATATGAAATTATCGGACCACTGAAATAATCCTTTCATTTGGTTCTCGAAGTGGCAAAATAATGTTCGTTTTGCTCTCAAAGAAATTCTGAAAATGAGCTCACTTTTTACATGCAATAGAATTACAGGAAACTCGCGAGGAATGTAAAAATGGCAAAAGATGTAAGACATATCCCTGCCTACAAATGGAATTGCCATATATTTGTCCTCACATGCATGCATGAAACGTGTATGAATTACACAGGCGTCAATGTTCATAGATTTCAAAATACACCTCGATTTAGATTGATATACGTAATAATAGAGTCCAATTATAGAATATAATAAAAATGTTTATTTGATTCCAAACAGAGTTCGTTTCGATGATTTATTCGCTTAACTACATATGCAGTGCAATGACGAATAGTGCCCCTGCCAAATGAAAAAGCATACTAAGGAAACACATTTGACGATAGCCTTTCTACATGCGAGGTGCTACAGTTAGAACTGTCATATTACGAGGGCTTTGCTGACAAGGACATCTTACCAACTCTAAATTTCCTCCGTCGTAAACGTCATGTACGTTTAATTGTGCATATTGATGTTGGTTTAGATTGGAGTATTTCTGTTGCACTTCTGTTAGCTTTGGTTATTTTTACCACATTCTTTTAAATTATTGTATTTGATTTTAGTTTCCAGTTTTTTTCTTTTTATCAGGAACAGCGCAAACAGGGTAGCCATTGTTTATTTCATTACCGTTGTTAATAATGTTATATTTACCCTCACTGAAAATTGCCTTAGAAGTTATAATTCATTTCATCAGTAAAGGTATACAGGCATACGGATAGTCTATTTTAGGTAGTAGAATTATATGTCAAATTACAGATGACGTTGTGGCGCGTGAGTAATATGTTGATGTCCACACAACAAAAAAGCAAAACTATAACAATTATTACTGCCAGGATTATGAGAGTAGCATTATCTTTATTTTATAATCCTTTTACTTATTTTGTTGTTTAAGCAAGAGGGTTGTAACTGTTATTTCTTGCATACTGGACCAATGTTATCGAAGGTGACATTATACTTGGTGTCAAAATAGCTTTTGTCAGTCGTTAACAGAATAAGCAGGCTGCTTTTCAAACGTTTTTCGTTAGTCCTATTATTCTATGCTTTAATCTAATATTCCTTATTTTTCAGTTTTTCACATTCGTTTTACTAACAAATTCATACGATGGTATTTTCTCCATCGACCCGTCCTGCTTGTTTTCACTGATACATTCGTAATCACTACCCACCGCAGTAACACAGGTGTGACTTATAGCCTCGTTTGTGTCTGCAAAGCCATACATGGGATTATAAATGACTTTGTCACCAGTGAGCCTCATTTGACTTTTGTCAACAATATCATCAACCATCGACTGTCTGCTCTCTTTTGCTGTTAATTTTTCATTTGCTGAGGTTTTCCATCTCCACAGAACAACAAAAGCAATAACTGCAAATATGACTACCAATGGAATGGTGGTAAATAATGTAATTACTATGGTGCTTGCCTGTGATGGTGGACCGAGAATACTTTCTTGCTCAGTCTCCGTAGTAATACGTAATTTATTAGTAACAAATGTCGTCGATAAAGAATTCTGAAAAGAAATAGAAATTGATTCCGATTTTGTAAATGTGCCTCTTTCAGCATGGCAAGAAATGCGACAAGTTGCATTGATTTCTTCTACAGTAGCATTCCTTTCATTAGCCGACAGAATTACAGAAATGACATTGTTGTTATTTTTCACTTTTGGTCCTATGTTTGCGTAAGGGCATTGGTCAATTGTTATTTCGATTTGTGACATGTGTGGAATAGTAGAACAAAATATCCGAACTTTTTCTCCTGGTAAAAGTTGTAAGTTCGTAGTTTTGGGCTGTATAGTGACCGATAGTTCCGAGTAAACCAATATTGGACCAACTGAACATGGTAAACGATAGTCAAGATTGTCAACAAGGCAATCAAAAACTGTATCATTATTTTTCGAAAGAAGGGAAAACGTCGCTCTCTTTTCATATTTATAATTACCAGTAAAGGTACTTATGACCTCATCGCCGATTCTATAGGTTGTTACACTCTTATTATAGACCCAATAAGTGTTGATTAGTGTACGACTTTTAACATAGCATAACAAAATAATCACTTCTCCTATTAAATATTCGAGACCGTATCCGCCTGAAGCGCATCGAATGTTGCCTCCAACTACGTCAATATCCAAAGATACATTGTGATGATTCTCATGCACACCAAGTTCAGTAACAAGACACGTATATTCACCTGCATCACTTGTCATTGCGTTTTTTGTAACTGTGACGCTGATATTTGTGGAATATTTGGTTGCAAAACTAGTTCCGGGATAAATGCTACGACCACCTGGTCCATTTACAGAGAAACTCGAATTTTGAAATCCATTAGAAATACATTGAACTGTTATTATTTCTCCTTCGAAATATATTTCATTCTGACCAAATTCACTTTTGATTTTCTGAAAACGAACACTTTTTTCGGCAGAGACTCTAATATACAGTAAGACACAAATATATCCTATGCGAAACGCCATTTTCACTGATAGTTTATCCTTTGCAATATACACATTGTCTAACTTAAATTGTACCGCTAGAATTGCAGTAACACTGTTCTTCTATTCAAGTAACACGGCTCGCTAAATGAATTCTAAGCAATACTTTTGCGTGTGTTCAGAGCGGAAAAGATTCAAGGCTATATATGATATTTCCTATCCCATTTCCACTTTCACTTCCAAGAATGCAATGTGAAAATACCTGATCTGATACATATATGCACAATAGAGGATTAACAACTATCGAAACCAACAACAAGAGAGAGGGGATTGATTTTGAGCCGTTTTATAATTGCTATTTTTTGCAAGTGACCTTTAGCGGGTTTCCATTAAACATAGTCAAAAGGGAAAACAAAAATACAGAGATTACAGCTCTCAAAAAGTTCGAAGTATTATGGCTAAAGAGTCAATTTGTTCCAATGCTAGAAATTAGTCGAAAAGTACGACAAACATTCAACCACATTTCTACATTCTAAAGTATATAATTTCATTAAAGGACCTGGTGAGCAAAGAGTGATGGCGTTAGTTTTTACCAATGTATATAGATTTTAGCCCATCAAATTCGAAAAAGTCAATGGGGAAAACACGTACACATTTTGAATACTAGGGTCGGGATTTAGAAATGTTTATGACATTCCGTACCGCTGGGTGCAAGAAAGGTGTTCGATTTATCATGAGCCTCAACTTAAGGAAGACACTTTACTCTACCTGTTTCAGCCCACTTAGCTGTAAAATGAATACCAGCACTGCTGAGGAGTCAATCTGCGATGGACTGGCGTCCCGTCCTTAGGGGTCATGATGTACTCTCATCCGTTTGCGCCATTGAAATCGGGATAACCACGAAAAGGGGATGTCTTGAACGGATTTAGCTTGGCTTCAGTTGAAATACGCCCTTACCTTTTGTCCGCCAGCTCATTTAAGATCACGGAAACAGCTAGGTATGTTTTACAATGATATGAATGACAGCAGCTGGTTCTGACAACTAATCCAAACATTTACCATACCCCAATCAATATCTACCTGAAATATCATTTTTAAGCATATGAAATGACTGAGTTCAGGTACTAACTTTGAAGCAAATTGTATAAATAGTTATATTTCATTACATGCGTATTTAATATTCCAGATTATCAATACACTCTCAAAATTTAATCTGTCCCATATATACATTTAAAAGTGAACGCCGATGTCTTGGTAACGTCTCTTCCGGGTTTCAATTTTTTCTATGGATTGCGAGAAATATGTGATGTTTTTGAGCACAAATCCGCCGGATCGAATACAATGGCCTACATGTGTTATCGATAACATCACAGAATTCTCGTATTGAATAAGCCAAATTGAAAACAGGAAGTGACGTTACCATCACGGCGGCATTCACTTTTGAATTTATGTATTGGACGATATCTTCCTTTAATTTCTTAATCATAATTCAAGCACTTGTCAATAACATTTGACACCCATCCAGTGTTTCAAGTACTTTTAATTGTACTCGCAAATATGTCTCTGGGAATCGTACTCGTACTCATGTCCTGGTACTCGTGTTTGTCCTCAGTAAAGCGTACCCAACGACGGGTCTGGTGGGTGTGTGGGTGTTTGGGTCGGTGTATATGTGTGTATGCGGATGTGTGTATGTTGGTAACGTACGTGCGTGTCTTTTTAACAAGTGTAATGAGCCACCAACGTGAAAATAATAGAGTGCATATATAGGCAGAAATTAATTACCCTTTATGCACGCATTAGGGTTTCTTTTATATTCCCTTTTACCCGTAACGCTAGTGTTGACAAGATCGCAGTTTTAGTCTCTTGTTGTTGATTTATGTGTAAATATCATTATTTTGTTGTTTTTTAAAATAGTAAACGGTAAAAAAGCACTTAAAATGCCAAATGCATGAAAAGTGTTCCATGCTTCACGATCTGGCTATTTGAATCTCACATTGGCTGATATGGCAAGGCAATCATTATGTTACAGACTGCAGTTCCAAAAAAGCATGTCAACGATAAGTTTGTTTTTATGTTGTGATTTACAATAGGCGTTCAATGTCTCAACTCTGTAACTAACAACATTAGATTCATGCATCTATAATTCTTTGGATTTTCGGTTATTAAATAAAATAGCTATTACCAAGCGTCATTTCTTAGTATGAAGCGTCTGATGTTCATATTTGTTGACTAAACACAATGGTAATGGTAAATTGAAGGCTTCCGAGGGCTTCACCCACTTGTCCCATGCCCGCGGGTACGTGTTTCGCACTCAGACGCTCACTCACATAAATCGTACAAAGTGGTAGGACACCTATTTAGAGCAAAAATTATAGTTCTTTTCTTCGCATAACTATAACAATTTCCATTTGCATTCATGCAATCATGTCATGGCACAGCTCATCATTCATCCGCTAAATTATTTTTCATTTCAAAGAACTGGAATTTTCGGGCTTCGATATCACAAAATCCTCAGAGAGTCTGGGGTTTTGCTCCTTTGATCCCGACTAGGGTTCATACTTGGGAGTGTGTACAATTTTGCCTATGGTGACACATCGTGTCACCGATGCCGATATTTTGTCGGCAAAACTGAGCTCCCCAACCCTTATCTATACACCCTAGCTACTCCCCTGGTTACGGAGACAGTGTGTAATGCCGAAAATACGGTGCAACATAAAAATAAACCTACGTCTTTATCTGCTTCATAGTGTTAAAGAATTAGTCCAGTGGTCAAGACTGTTCATTTTATATGGAAGAAGACTTTAAAATAATCAAAATGGTGAAGAAAGCATTCAAAAATCCTTTTCCGATAAGCAGATATTCAAGTTTAAAGTTTGGTACCATTTGCATAGAAACGACTGAAATCAGACTTGTTGTGATGTCATAGCCTCATAATCCCTAAAATCTGTAAGTATTTTAAAGAAAGTTTATTAAATTTTGTCACTATTTAAATTATCTATCCTCAAAGTTTCTTCAGCTGGTATATTATAAATACCCTAGATTCAGTTCTACTACTTTTTTGACATATCCCATGGCTTTTGAGCCACAGAATTGCAGGACAAAATATGATAGAATACATAAAGACTTTGAGGAATCTAAGGCTATGACATCACAAATAGTCTGCTTTCAGTCGTTTCTACACAAATGATACAAAACTTTAAACTTAAATATCTCCTTAACGAAATAAGATTTGTTTTTAATGCTTTCTTCACCATTTTGATTCTTTTGAAGTCCTCTTTCAGATAAGATAGGCTGGCATGACCAATGAACTAATCCTTTTGTGAACCTAAATAAAAAATTCTAAAGTAATATCATCAAAATGTATTTCTATTCACCAATCTCACTCTACAAAAGCATTCATTTTACAAAGCAAAATCATTGCCCTCATCCATGTTATGCACCAAGATCTGCTAAGCGATTGTCGGTTTGTTCACGTAGAGATATTCAAAACCAAAAAATACTTAAATTTCATACAGATGTTAAAATAGATCCAGGATCCAGTTACAGTTCTCTATAAAGTATTATTTAAGTGTTTGACATTTTTTTAATTAAATATTTAGGAAAATAACGTTAATGAAAATATAAACCTTCGTGGTTTCCAGTGTTGAATTAGATTTAGCAACAAAGCTAGTTATCTGGAACTTGTCTGGGGGCTTATAAATTTATATTATAAGTAAGAGAAAAATTCATGACTACATACTTTCTAATTTTACGTCTGTGTTTTCATGTGAAAAGCTGAATTCTATTTTATTCACCCTAGCTGTTATTAGCATAGTTGTTATATGAAGTGTCATTATAATGATTTTTGTTATACGGAGCGTCATACACGGGGTGTTGGTTTAATTTCTTCGGTCTACACCTTCCGTTCTCATTCGAGTATTTTAGAACAGCATCGTCCTTATCGTAAATATTTGCTTCTTCACAAATCACGTCAGGATTTATCGTTGACGTTCCCGCGTTGTTGTAATCTTTTGGTATATTTAATCTACGTTTTCCTTTGCCATTCGTGTGGTATGAAACAACATTTTCACTGCCGTAAATATTTGCTTCATCGCTAGTCACTCGAGGGTTTATCGCTAGAGCTCCCTCATTTGAGACACCTTTTGGCTTATTTGGTGATCTATTTATTGAAAGTTTCCTTTTTCAAAGAAAAACCATTGAAACGCTGGCATAGCATATTATTACCAATGGTATTGCAGTAGTTAAGACAACGTTTAGGATGTCAATTCTTGGTCTTAATTGAGAATAAATATAAATTTGGCCTACATTACAAACTTCCCGATTGTTTCCAACACAATGAAAAATAGTTCCATTGTATTTTTCATCCGCAAGTTCATATGATACTTTATTTTCGTATGTCGACGAATTATGAATAATACTATAAAACTTGTTTTTTGACGTATGATTGTTTTTCCGGTGTCCATTCACTGGTCCGAAGGCCCACTAGTCAGAAGCTTCAATTGTCCGAAACAAAGGTTCACTAATCCAAAAGTTCGATAGTCCGAAGGACCAATATTTCGAAGGTTTGATAATCCGAAGGCTCAATAGTCCGAAAGTTTGATAGCCCCACTGTCTTATATGTTCGTAAGAGTTAGCAGCAATATCGGTGTATGTTTATTATGTACAAAGGATGGTACAATCCTGGACAGGGGGTTGCAGCCCTCCTTAACTTCGCCGTCGCAGATGATTTTTTGAAATTGGCTGGGAATGTATGGAAAATACTGTAAATATCGGTGAATGAGTTAGAGGTAAATAGCCCCCTGCAGGGGGCCAGAGTCGTGCTCCCTGAGATTCTTTCGATGATACCTTTTTTACCACGAGATAATTCTTGGTCACCAGGTCATTGTTTATTTCAATTTTCAGCAAATTTTATGCAATCTTTGGGAATCCTAAGCAAAATCAATCATAATTTTGACATTCGGACTATCGAGCCTTCGAACTATTGAAGCTTCTGCCTCGGACTATCGAACATTCGGACAGGGCCTTCGGACTGTCAGACCTACGGCTTAGTGCGCCTTTGTTTTAGACTATTGAAGCTGCTGACTAGCGAAGCTTCGGACCAGTGGGCGCAAAGCGGTAATTGTGGGAGTTGTGTAAAAACACCCATTCACAAGTTTGGCAAATTATTACGATTTAAAACTCTGCTAGAAATACATACTGCCTTAAAGGCAGACATTCGGTGCATTGGCATAAGAGAGGGGGACGGAAAGATATGGCAATCTGCCAGTTTTGTGACAAGTATATACAGACGATAAGAACGGTCAGAAAAGCACGGTAGTCTATTCAAACGTGAGAAAATAAAATACATGGATTCCATTAAAATCCGTTATTACAGAACCTTTACATGGAAAGTTCCATAACTCTTTAAGTTGTGAAGGAAAAACGTTATTAAATTTTCACAAGAAACTACTATATAAATGAATATAGTATATGGCAGCACATGGAGGTGGAAACTTTCAAAACTTTCAAAGATATAAATTCGTTTTGTTTATTATGTCTTGTTTGTTACCTGCTCCTGAGACAAAACTGGGAAATAAGCATTTCACAGTTCAAAAGACTTTACAAGGGAATCACTGAAGTCAAAACGGAGTTATATTAGAATACCATCTCATAGTCAATATGACCCTTCAAGAGTCATATCAACTCTACCAGTGAGTTACATAAGCCAAAGAATGAGTCAATCCTGACTCTTGTGTCGGACTTTATTTTAATTAGTAAGCCTGCAGCCCTGACGCCACTTTGATGGCAGAGAAATCAATATTGACTTCTACGATCTTCTTTATATACGTAGAAAATGCAATTTTATGAGTAATTTTGCTTGAAATTTGTCTCCAAAGTAAGCAATAATAGTACATGATCGCCAGCAAGCCGAATAGTATCAAAACTTGATGGCTTCTGATTCGACTAAGACTGACAAATGAGATCGAGACGTATAGAAATAGTACAACACAGTCCTTCTTTTCACGATTCCTAAACGAACGCACCATGGAGTGGAAAACCAATAACATGATTATTTTCTTGACTCAATGGAGTCCGAGTTTAGAGCCTCTCTACTATGGTAAAGTGTTAAACTACCAACAATCTCCGACATAATGAATGACACAAAACACTAGAGATGCACGTCTTATTCAAATCGCGTCTCAATCATATAAATTAACAAGCGCATGCCACCCAGTTAGCTATTGAGGAAGGCAGCGGTGTTGTGTCATTTACTTTGGTCGGGGATAGTAGATGCAGCTCCTGGGGAAAGAAAACAGATTAATACATAGTGTGCGGGAGCGGGGAAGATGCGAAACTAATGTTGCCTTTGATTGGTCTAAGCCTGAAAATGACATCGTAATAAAGTATAAATGAGCAATGCACAGTCCATCCTATCATTTGAATACGGCGGGGGTATCATAAAGTTAGACAAAAAGAACAAATAAGATTTGGGTAAGAATGACGAAAGTTCCTTCAATGTGAGAGCGCCTTTTTATTTTAATACAACAATTCAGATAAATGAATTCTTTAAAATAGTGGTGAGTGCTTGCAAGGGGAGGATGTACAGGACTCTGAGTTGTAGTTGTGCAAAGATGAAAAAGATGCACGCACAAACGAATCGTGTTTTTCCCCAACGAAATAGGTGGGGTGTGTTTTTTATTCCAAAAAACGTTGCTTCCTTTATCTTGAAAACTACCAATTCCAAATAACTTATGCAGCATAATTTCTTTCATTTATTACCAGAAAAGTGTTCGTCACAAAAATTTAACAAACATAATTCATTCTCCATGAATGATACAAAGTACACACAGGCATAGACAAACTACACATAAACTACACTAAGGCTATTTTGCTGAATATTCATTGCCAAATAAAGTTGTTTTGATGTGTACAATATAAACGTCACTGTCAGTTATTTTCAAATTCCCTCTAAATATGCTCAAGAACTCTGCGCCGCATTTGTGGATTTACACAAGGTAACAACGAATATTTGTTCTTTAGAAAATGCACAAGTTTTCCACCAAATCCAATCCCAGAACTAAACTAAGTACAGTGTAATGTGGTTACCTTCAACAAAAGCCTCATATTTTCAATATTTCGACTTCCATCATGTATGCTTTAGATTTCTATCAAAAAATCAAGAACTAATGAATAAATGGTAAAAGGCAGTGCATAATAAATTGTGCCATTGAATTGTTTATTTCCGATATTGCAAATAAAACAAAACAAATGGATTATGAATCGAAAGGCAACTTTACCTCTAGCCTAAGTTTTATACTTCTATTGAGTGCAGTTGGATTGATTGTCAAACGGAGGTTGAAATTTTAGAGGCAAAACGACAGAGATTGAAGTAAAACAATGTATTGAAAATAACATTTTACCTTAAAGATAAACGTCAATGTAAATGTAATCATTTAAGCATTATCGTAAATATAAAAACTGGTCAATTGTTATCAGTTTTACGTAACAATATGTGATCTCACATCAATTGATAACTAGTTTCTCACAGAGCATCATAGTTACTTCACTGGAATACAATTTTTCATAAACCACGCACAGTCCGACACCTGGAGACACACCAACCCGCAACTTAGTTATATGGCAACAGTGTTAAAGTCACCCCTATCCTATGTCGTTGACCTACACATGCATGCTGCCCACATTTCAATCCGTATATAATCTAATGATTTTCAAATGCAGTGAGGATGAATGAACAGAAGCGTGTAATATTTTAAAACCACCTAATTATGTTCAAATTGTACACACTGCACAGCTTAACCCCGTAGCCATACAGAAGAGTCGCACAAGGTAAATCACTACCATTTAAATAACAAAGTCCCTCAACAACGTCTATGAACAGATAAATGTGTCTGTAGTTTTTACTTCAAATCGTACAAACTGCACAAGTAACTCGTGACCATCCACATACGGCACACAAGGTAAACTACATGTACCATTAACCGCACAACGTCCCTCAACTAGGCTCATCAGAGCTCCTACATACACAGAATTGGCTGTCCCCGGAAGGACTTCTGGATTTCGGTCAACGCAAAGAAATTGAGACCTTTGATGGTTGACGGCAGTTCTCTCGGTCATCAGGTACACAGAGTACCCTCGCGTCCATGAAGATGACGGGCAATCATTCTTGGCTGAAAACTTCAACCAGCCAAGTTGATCTTTGTGCAATGCAGACTACACGTGGCATTTCATGGGTATCCACATCAGCACGAGGAGTGTATCCATTAGTCTGATATTCTACGCCAAACAGAATTGCCCTTGTGTCATGTCATCCACTTTAGATATACAGTAGGTCTGTCATATATTGGTTATGAAGGTAGACATAAGCGATCCACAGCCACACATTGATAGCTGCGGTACCTTTAAAAATCATCAGTAAACGTCTATATTAACACAGCACAAAACTATACAAAAAGAAATTAAAATGTTCTTGCTGGGCTAATGAATAAAATTCTTTGGGACGAAATTCACCTATCGGTTTTTATCAAGTTATGCAAATACTCCATCCCCTCACACCTACTACCACAACTTTTCTTTAATACAACAATATTTTAAAGATTGATCATGAATCTTTTTAGAGACATTTGATTCTTTTATGCATTTAAGTTAAGAAAAAACATTTCTAAAATGAGAGTAAATTCAACAAATATGCTAAAATTTGCTGAAAATGTGCTAAAAAGCGACTATGACATTAATACAAACGTTATTCATGTAATATATTTTTATTTTAATCTGTTTTAGTTCAGCAAACACAAATCCTAATTTAGATATATCTTACAGATAATTTATATACAAGAGAATGGTTTGTCATTATTTGCTGTAGATATCTTTATAAACAAGTTGTGCCGTAGCTGGATACACTGTTCTTCCCCACCGTACATACGCAACCGTTTGCGACATTTCGACATCCTCAGTCTGGGGGAGCACATATAAATGAATATTGTATTTTAATGTTTTGCTATGACACAAAATATTAAAGCTAAAAGCAATACAAAACAACCACAAGCAACAAATTTCGTAATCAGATGAAATCAGATTGCGAAGATAAAAATCATGAACATAGAAAAGTGCATTTTATTGTATAATACTTATTTTGAATTTCAGATTATATCATTCTAACACTTACAAAAAAAACGACCACAGATTTGTTCTAATTTCCACTTTTCTCCACCAAAACCTTCATATAACAATGAAAAATCACTCTTGCTTTCCTACCCGTTGATCCATATTTTACTATATATGACAACAATTAGCATACATTAACAACACTTTCATTTTTTAACCATTTATGATATATCATGTGGTGGGTAGACTATGGTTTATCACCTTTTCCTACGCTTATCAGATTTCCCCTAGAAAACTACCTTTCCCAACATCATGGTGGACATCATGTTGGTTGTTAAATGGGGCATGAGCTTGGTTGTGAATGTTGGAATTTGTAGGTTTTACTAAACCTGCATCGACAACCGTATTGTCTATAGCATATTATTTGTTTAATACAATACATGTACACTTAAAAACATGATGTCATAGCCATTTATTAGGCCTTGACCACCACTGCCAACCAACGAACAGTTTTGTATGTAAATGGTGGGTTTTGGTTGAAAAGGTATGATAGGGGGAATAAGTGTCAAACACAATTTTGGAAAAGGTGGTCATTGAAGCCCACTGAAGGGTTGTTAATGGTTGTCAAACATAGAAAATCAGATAACTGTTTCCAAATGCGCTCTTGTCAGACAACCATGGAAAAGGTGGAAAATCCTTATGTATTTTATTGATAAAAAACAACCAGGTAAAGTAGAGGACCACCATTTCCCTGGTTGTTGTTTTTCTTTGTAAGAGAACCGGCGAGGACTTATCAATTTGTTCTCGGCATGTATCGAGATTTCATGCTTGAAAACCATACAATACGAGGGTAGTTTGAATATCTTCGTTGTATAAATCAATCGTTAATAAGAAAGGATCCCCATTGTTATTCCAAACTACGACTGATTAAGATAACCCAAATCTATATTTTACCGTATAGCTGAAATAATTATCTTGAATGGATGATATATCGACCATCAAGCCGTCATATATTTGATAAAGTAATATTTTGCAATGTAAATGTATATGTATCATGTCCCAACTGTTTTAGGGGTAAGATTTACGTCTAACGAATTAAGCTTCTATCACCAGATTACATAAGTAATGTCCTATTGACAATGAACTCATATCACTGAAGTAAGTTTATTCCTAGTATTAATACACTATGTATGAAGCATGCCTAAGATTACGTCGTAG